>JAUEJK010235523.1:0-10281 GCA_032274865.1 Eryngium alpinum
TCAGAGCCGGTCTTATAGCAACTCTATAGAATTTTCTCTTCAACTTTGTGGGGATCTTTTTGTCACATAGCACACCTATAGCAGACTTCCACTTCAACCAACATGCCCTTATGCGGTGTGTGACATCCGCATCTATCTCTCCATCCTTCTGAATGATATAGCCTAGGTATTTGAAACTATCCTTTTGGGATACCATTTGATCTCCAATGATGACTCCTTCCCCACCTTCGTCTTGGCGCCCGCTAAAATCACATCTTAGATATTCGGTCTTCGAGCGGCTGATTCGTAAACCCTGAGTTTCTAAAGCCTCTCTCCATTGCTCTAGTTTAAGAGCTACCTCCTCCTTCGTCTCAGCTATTAAGACGATGTCGTCAGCAAACAACATACACCACAGGACATCTCCATGAATCTCTCTCGAAATTACATCCATAACGACAGCAACCTTTTGCACTACATATTATAAAACAACAATGGTCTACTTGTAACTTCTTTTGATTTACAGCTCTTTGGCTTTCAAGATAGAGAGAACTATCATGAAATGACAGGTTAAAATCAATTACAACCCCCCAATGTAGCCAAACATTATACTCAGAATCTAGCTAAAATTAATTCTCCTGATAACCTGCTCAAAAGCATATAGAATATATATATATATATATATATATAAAGTTATATCCTAAATAGAGGTGATAATTATTATGAGGTGGATAATAATAATTAATATTTTAAATTACATATGTATAAGTAAATGGGAAATGATTAAAAACTAAACAATGTTAAGGGCTGTGAAACAAACAATCTATGAATTAAGAATAATAAACAATCTATCTATCTATTATATATATAATTAAGCGACAAAGAGTTTGAATGAGCCATTTAATTCAAAATTACTAATTTACCCTTACCCATTTTTATATAAATTAATTATTTAATGTTAGTTTATTTTATTTATAAATTTTAATTACATCATATAAATATTTAAAGTAACTCTACTCATGTAATGAGAATATTAATTGTGGAATATGAAAAGACATATTAATGAACATTATATTATAATATAAATGAGATATATAATGTGTCATTTAATTCGAATTTACTAATTTACCCTCACTCTTTCTTATATAAACTAATTGGTTGATGCTATTTTATTTTACTTTTAAAAAACTTAATCACATCATATAAATATTTAATGGTAACTCTACTCTAATAATAAGAATATTAATCGTAGAATATGAAAAGACATTTTAATAAATCTTTTATTATATATATATATATATATATATATATATATGCATATGCATGTATATATATAGTAATATTAATATTTTATAGTGTTATTTTTTTTATTTTAAGAATGTCTATATCTTAAAAAAATATTATTTATATAAGTTATATTTAAATATATATTAAAATTAATAATAGATTTATATAACTTTAAATAAATTAAATAATTTTATATATAATGGAACAACATACAGGTAAATTAATTCAATTTTATATTTATCCTTATTTTGTTCTATATAATATTAATTATCTAATATATATATATATTGATTTATATATGAAAGATATATATAACTAGAAATAATAGTATCTATAATAAATCATTACATTGATGATAGTATTTAAATTCTATAATCAAGTTAGTATATAGAAAAATCGCTAATCATTTAATTTGGAAGTATCATATTTATAACAATTAAGTTATTATTATCACTTTATTATACATATATATTAAAATTGGATTAAAATAATATAATATGATCAAATAACAAATTTATTATGAGGATACATTCATTTATTCATTATAACGTTTAATTTTGTATATTGAATTAGCCGTTATGTATATATGAAAGTTGAAACTCCAAACTCTTTAGTTATTTATAATTAATTATTTTCGATTTTCAACTGACTCTATATATGTCTCTAGATATATATGTTTATTATATTAACTGAAAAATAAAAGAGAACATCATATATCATTATCAAATTTGAATATATTGAAAAAGAAATCTACCTATATTCATTAATTGAAGTGAACAACTTATCATATTCGTGTTAATATTGGAAAATTATATTTAATTTATATTGCACGGGAACAGTATAAAATTCTTTTTCTAGAATAGTTGTTCCATAATGCGTCAATTTAAATTTATCTCTTTTTAATATATAATTTTTATATTACATCAAATTATTTTATTATTTATAATGATTATATATTTAACGATTAATTCAAATTATTTCATTCATCTGCTATATCGATATTTACTTAATCAATCGTCTAAATATCAATTAAATTAATTTATTTAAAAATTAAATTAAACTAAATATATAATTTGTATACGTATAATTAAATAATCGAATTGATGATTTATTATTTAAATTGATTAATTTAATTTTATATAATAAATTAAAAGATTTAAAAAATTATATTATTTATATAAAAAATATTAATAAAAATTTATACGAAATTTATATAGAGGCCCATGCCTTGCACGTGCATTTACGCTAGTTCTGTATTATTAGATTACAATCACTGAGTTATGGAGTGGTTTTTCTGTTTAAATATGTATATATATATTTTGAAGGATCACTGCTTTAATGTCTTTACAATTTTAATATTTTATTTTATAATAAAATTGTTGGAATCAATGGTATAGAGAAATAATTAAAAAATCGTAAAATATTAGAAATTTTATTGCATGAAGTTTAATAACTAAAATTTTAAAAGAAATAAATAGAGTTCCTCCTAGTTATTTAGTGGTACTTTTTGTAATCATAAAAAAATGCTAGTTACGACGAACTAACTGATTTATGCTATATTCAAAAGCATATCTATTGTCTTCCATTTTCTGAACCTGTGTTGATAATGTTCCTTGCTCTTTATCATACTGGGTATCAAAGTTGTAGAGCTCCTTATACATGTTTGATATCAACTGATGAATGTTGGTATTAAAACCTTTCACAGAATAGAGCTCCAAATCAATTCTGAGACGGGTGTTGTATTGAAATTGCAGATTTAATGGATTAACATAGTCATATGTGTCGATGTTATGGTATAGTTTTCTGTCACCCTGTGGATGTAATAAAATGTCCTTCCATATTTTTCTAGGAAATATATTTGTGATATTAGTAAATAATATAAAATGTTAAAAATTAATGGATAAAATAAATATATATTTACGTGTACTCTGTATTTATACATAAAATAGAGACATTATTGTTGTTTGTCTTATCTGTGAGCGACCTCCTTATTCTTTTTTAATTATCTCGGGGATGATCGCGTAGAGTATTCCCGGTTTTGAAAGTTTGATTTAGTACGTATATCTTATTCGAATATGTTGAACAAAATAGAAGAGATAATTTGCATACTTGACACCTCTACTGGTACTTAAAGACATGATAGATGGTACCAAGTCAGTCTAACCATGAGGAAGCTTTGTTTGTCAAATTAGTAAGAGATTTGTCAGCTTGATAATGTGTGTCAGATATTCATGTTATTCTTTAACAAATATGAGTATTAAAAAGTAGAATGTAAAGTATTTTATTTGGTGTGTATATAATCGGTATCTTAGAAAAATAATACGTATATCTTAACTTATGACTCAAGCCTTAGAATCACTATCATGTTTTGCTTAATCTTATGCTTCCACAGGTTGATATAGTAAACTTCAATGGCAGCTTAATCAGAGAGTTTTTCAAGCCAAAAAAATGCAGTTTCAGCAGTTAATCAAAGTTTCTGCAGAAAGGTAATCCAGACAAAGTACATAAATCTATGCTGATGAAAGATTGAAGAAGTTATTAAGTGAGTTGCAGAAACATTTGGAACATGTGTATGCTGGACAAATTTGCGCGACATGGGAAATCCTCGACTGGTAATATAGTAAATACAAAAAGTTGTAAAAACATGATAACCAAGATTGTCAATCTTGTAACCAAGTGGCAGGGGAGTTTCATTTGTTTCAAGTGCTTATGCAATGATTTCTGAAGGCTATAGTTCAAGGACCTAGATTGCAAAACTATGCCAGCTGTTTCTGGAGGATAGCTGCTGGCATACCTCTCGTACCTGTGCAGATAAAACTAATGTTCTAGCAGTGAGCATTTTCCCTTATTTTTTTGTCAAGGGTGTTAACACTTTAGGCATATCTATCTATGAGGGTAACTAAATCTACGATTGGCATATCTACCTATGAGGGTAACTAAATCTACGATTGGTGGAAACATTATATGTATCAGCCATATTTTATCTTACATGACCTACTCTGTGTTTTTTTTATCCAAATTCGTATTATGGATTTCTAGAACAGTTTCTTAGTTATAAAAAAAATCATCACTATAGTTATATAATTTTCAATTAGTTTATGTGATTCAGTTACTCTGTGATTATTATAGCAGATGTAATATTCCAAAAAATATTTATGAAAGCGTGGACCCATGTTTCAGAACTTGTCAGGAAGTCTCCAACAAATATGGGAGCTAGAATAAGAAAATGTATAAATAAGGCATTGTGTAAAAGTCCATTTGAATGGGCAGAGAAGGTTTTAGAGCAGTAAATATGTTAGGGGGGTTATAAGGGCATACTTAGCTGTTCATCTGTCTGTAAATTTACAGATAATTTAATAGACAATCGGTCAGTCCTAGTTTATAAGCATGATATGGGTGGAGGCTGCAGTGGCATGAGGTATGGGGGGGTGTACATTGTGAGAAATAACTGGTTTGATATAATTACCAGTTGGAGTTGATCGCTCGATTTGCTTCATTTATTTACATGTTTATACACAATTTCAGGGCGCTCGTAGTTTCAAAATTTTTAAGCAAACAGTTAAAATATTAGAAGAAGCTTCTATTTCTTGTCAGGGCTCATAAAGGACTATGGTGATAAAAAGGTTTTATGATAAATGTAATCTTTTTTAAAGATTGAATTCGCTAGGAAGCCCAAAGATAAATGATAAAAATTACAAAGGTTGGACCGAAGTCAAGGGGATAAGAAGAAATGGTTCAGCGAAGAGCAAAAGTTTTGAAATATTTATTGATTGTTTGAAGCTGTTGATAATTGACGGACAGTTCTTATAGCTCAGTGGTTATGTTTTAAATTTATTGTTCATATAAATGTTTCGCTGATGCTTTCATATAAGAAGGCTCTCAAAACAAATTAGTCCTACAAACCTTCTGCGGAATGCCTAGCAATTATGCTAACAGATATTGGTAATAGCTTAAAGCTGGCTGGCAACACCCACATGGGTATCCAAAAGTATTATGAGGCTATCAAAATAGATCCACACTATGTGGTTTTTCAAAAAAGATCTAGATTATGCTGTAAATTGTTTGTCCAGCACGTGTTATATATCACATTTAATATACAGTATTCAATAGACTTTGGTAACAAAAATTGGACACACATGTCTTATAATTAGGAATGATTTATATCCAACACATAAAAGTATAAAGTTAGACACAGAAGATTACCTTGGAATACATTAGTATTTGATGCAACCTTTTGAAGCCAGGGCAACACATTAGCGGGACTTATTGTGGGATTCAAATTCTCAGCCAAAGCATTGGTGCTACCAAACAAATTTGTTGGAGATTTGTACACACGGGGCCTCTTCTTGTAGTAAGACTTCTGCTTTGGCTTGGGATCTTTAAAATAAATAATACTATATATTAGTATGGAGACCAATATCATTACAGGTTATGTGTAAAAATTATTTAGAAAAAATAAAAGAATGTTTTACTCCCCTGGTTGGATGTTGGAGACAATGATCTTGAAGAAGGTCGCTTACAACCTTAAATTTACAATAACAAAGAATTATTACCACATATAGCATATCATAACCTGATGAATCGATTAAGAATATGAAAATTTTAAATTATGCAGTACAAGTGAAGAATTGCGTATCATAACCTAATGAATTGGTTGAGAATACGAAAATTTTAAATTATGCAGCACACCTGAAGAATTGTCGGATGATATTGTTTGAGATTTGATAGTTAAAGGAGTATGATCCAAATTGAATATGAGCTGTCACAAATACAGCAGCCGGCGGTATTTAAAAACCGGGTTATCAGAAATCGGACGACGGATTAAACAAACCCATTGATCATAACCTGCCACAGGATGGATGGTAATGATGAGGCATAATAAGTTTGATTGAGAATTATAGTTTTATGTGAGTACTGACATTCATACGATCACATTCATGAACGGGTGTATGTTTGGATTTTGAGGTACAACGCGATGATGTTGGTTTTAAAAAATTGTATAATTTGATGGATCGGGTGGATATGGGTCGGTTATACCCATTTGATAAAATGAGTACTTTAAAAAAGATCCATTTTTATTAGGTTGACCTAACTTTAATCTAGTTTTTTACTATAATACCCTTATTTATTATAGATACTTAATATATGTCAGGGATATAAGACATCTTTTGGCAAAGTTTAGTATAGTGATGCATTAGGGATAAATTGATTTATAATAATAAAATTAATTTAAAATTAAAATCCATTCATGTAGATTATTAAGTCATGTAGATTATTGAATCGATTTATAAGTCAGTCAGCTCACTGAGCCCTAATTCTGAATTAAATAATTATTGTCACGTTAAATTTAAAAATTAACATTTAATTTGATGTAAATTTTTATAATAAATTATGCTTTCTTTTCTTTAATTATTTAATAAAAATAAGTCTAATTTTGATATTTATAAAAATTTATTATTTGTTGATTCTCTTAGCGAAATTTATATATCTTATGCTGTTATAAAACTTATACGTAACTAAATAAATTACATACTGTAAAAGTAATGAGGTTAAATAAAAAGTTACTTTTACACAAGAATTTGTCTCTCTTATGTATATATAAGTCAGAGGCCCAAGTGCCTGAGATAAGTTAGCTGATCCATAAGATCCACCGATCAAGATCCAGTTACAATCCACAGTTAAAAACTTTAGGATCCATGTTGTTTAAGCCCACACATTTTAGTTGGTCACAGTCCTTTTTGGCTGATTCTGTTAGCTGATGATCTCTTTTTATGGGTCAAATACTCCAAAAATTCTAAACTTTGTACGTTTGTCTACTATAATAATAACAGAATCAATAGTAGTGGAGAACTTGGGCTCTACATATTTGGAAGAAAAAAAAAAGTAAAAAAAGACTTGGGTTATAAATTCAATTTAAGTCAATTTTTTTCTAAAAAAATATACATAAATATGATAGTAAAAATATATAAGTTTTCTTATTTTACATAAAAATCTAACATTTAAAATTCAATATAAAATTATATTTTGTTATTTTATTTGTACAACAAGCTAAATGGGGAGTATAATAATACAAGAATCAAGAGTAGTGGAGAGATGGGGTTCTACATTCAGTTTAAGTTCAAACTTTCTTTCTATTTTTGTTACAAAAATGAAGTATGGATACATATGGACCAAACAAACAAAGTGCAATAACAATAACAATATTATAGGAGTAGTTGAGTATAACCTACTTTTTTTTTGTGGGCTCAAATTTATAGTGTGTATACAAAAATATGTATATATTAATGGTATTGGATTGAAGTACATCTCTGATTGTGCATCTTTATCCCCTAAACAAGCTAAACCTCAACATAAACAATGATAAGAAACATGAGTGAGTTAGTAAACAAAGATAGGATTCATCGGCTTCCACCAACTCAATGCCTTTACTAGATTAATGGGAATAGTATGATTACTTAAGTATAACTTGTACCAAAATAGTACTAACAGTTGTAAAGGTTTTTAGTATTTTACAACATAGATTCTAGGATTTTGAAAATTGTTTATGTTTCTTTCTAGGTTGATTGTACTTTGTAGAAAGAGTGTTTGTGACTTTGTGTGTAGTATAAATTCGAATAACGTCAACTATGATATAATTTTTAAAGATAAGTGTATGTATGTAATATTCTACATTTGAAATACCGGTTAAGGTCCCTTTTTTGGTGAAAAATAAATTTTTAAATTTTAAATTTTTTCTTATTTGTTTATTTAATAAAAAATATTTTTTAGATAAAATAAATATCTTATAATTTTAATAAAAATATATTTTTATAAAATTAAAAAAATATTTTTTAATATAATATTTCCCCAATAAACAGGCCATAGGTATTTAAAATTTTATAAGAATATCACAATTAACGTATGGACTTGTATTCCTGAATGTTATATTATGATCAATATTTGGTATGAAAAATAACTTTTGTCATTTGTGGTGTATTTAATTTCTCAAATATTAATAAGAAACACAAAATATAATTACTTCTTATTATAGTATCTAATTAAGTCGTGTGATTTGCTCATACTTTGGCTAATTGGCTTATATAAATTTTTTATATAAATCTAAATTGAGTTTAAATTTATTAATATATCTCATAATATAACTTTAAACTTATTTTTTAATATTTTTTAAACTAATCAGTGATATATAAATTATAAATAAATATAACTTATTTCAAAATATTTGATAATTAAAGTTTATTTAATCACATGAAAACCAATATCACACCGCAAGAACTCCTTTCTCGGATAAATTTAAATTAATAAAGTTAATATAAATTTATAGAAATGTATAAATTTTAAACTAATAATGTTAATATAAATTTATAGAAATGGATAAATTTTAAACTAATAAAGTTAATATATATTTATAGAAAAATGTATCAGGTATACAAAAATTACCTAATTATTTGTATTTTATTGATACCCTAAATATATGGTTAAAATTATTTTCCTTTTTTGTCTATTGTGTAGATGCCCCATATGAATGCTGGTCTACTTTATTAAAACTGACATGCAAATGTGACTCGAAAAACGAGACAACAAGAATTAAACATTGCAGCATGAATCTATGTACTGTCTTCATTCATAACTCTGCACCGTTCTCCATAAGAAGCCAAACTTTTATGATACTGCTTATTTTGCCATTAACAATTCCAACAAAACTTGTAACAGTTTCAGAATTATTAAAAGTTGAGTACCACAAAACAAAGTATAAGAACTACTACTACACAAAACGTAAAATATACTCCCTCTAATTCATAATAACAGTTTTAGGAAAACTTGTACATAAATTGAGGTGAACAAAAAATATATTTTTATTTATTATTTTTTTACAAAAAATATATCAAATAAAAATTTAGACTCTAAATTTTTATTTGATATATTTTTTTTAAAAAAATAATAAATAAAAAAAATATTTTTTATCCACCACAACTTAGATGCAAATTGTCTATTATTATGGACCAGAGGGAGTACCAATCTCACATCAATTAGAAACTTGTAGATATCACAAACAACTTCAATTAGAAACTTCTAGATATCACAAACAACTTCACCGATACGAAAAAAAATGCTAAATATGCATTAAAAAAATCGGTATCTCTAAGCAAACTAAAAGAAAAATAAATCAAAACAAAAGAGCACTCTGTTTTTTTTTTTAATTTTTTTTTATTAGCAGGGGCTAGTATCAGAATCACTGAAAAGCTCAGGGTTAAGTTTTCCTCTGCAAACAGGACAAACCGGGTTAGAAGATAACCACGTATCGGCACATTGTATATGAAACCCATGATTACAACCCGGTAAAATCCGAACCGGTTGCAAATCTTCGATATCATCCAAACAAACCGCACATTCGTTTCCCATCATTAAATCTTTTCCCGTCATTTTCGGAAGCTTCTCGAGTTCTGCAGCAGAGAGGCCTTTCTTCGCCACGGGTTTCTCCGGCAATCGATTCTCATTGCTTAAATCATTACTAGTGGCGGCGTACCATAGCAAGCATATGTAAATGAGAAAAACCAAGCTCAAACCGGCGCACGGTAGAAAAAGCGCTAAAAAAACTGAGAGTAGCATGATCATTTACCGGCAGAGGTCACCGGCGGTGACCGGAATTAATCCGGTAGAGGTCGGAAGTGGAGGCCGGAGAAAGAAGGAGGATTTGAGTGTGAAAAAAAGAATATCATAGCGCACGGGAAACGGTTAAAGAGTTGTGTGTGTATTTATAAAGGAGATTCTTAAGTGCTGTTTGGCTGTATAAAATTACATGTTGTGTTGTAAAGAGGTGTGAAGTGTATTTATTACATGGAAGCCAAACACACGGAGAGAATAGGTTTTGTTGCTTTCGTGAATTACAAGAAAATAGTAGTACTTCATAATTCATAATTTATGGGGTTAATTATCATATTGACCACCCAACTCAGACCCGGGTATCAAATTGATCACTAAACTAAAAGTGGTCTCATTTACATCACTATAATTGTTATC
>JAUEJK010235632.1:0-10281 GCA_032274865.1 Eryngium alpinum
GACCTATGCATTCGACACCTAGGAGGCTCCCTAGTTATCAAGGCAAAACGCCAAAGAAATGCTATAGTAGTCTCCTAGGTGTCCATGCCTAGGAGTTATCATACGAATGAGGGCAAAACACCAAAAGGGGAAATGAGGGCTTCTCCTAGGCGTTCAACACCTTGGAGGTACTTTAGAGGAGATCTCAAACCGCCAAGGTAGTGGAATGAGATATTCCATTGGCGCTAATACCAATAGGGAAAGTCACGGACAGAAAACTTTTGTAAAGTCCCGATTTTTGGTACAAAACGAGTCATATTTCCTACGGATAAATAACCCCGAAAATAGGGGGCAAATGTAGGGGCTCAAAAATAGGGACCGACCAATAAGGCCTAAGTAAGCATGATCCGGATCCGAACCGGATTAAAGCTGTCCGAATTAGAGAAGAAATAGAATTGAAATAAGCCCCATACGGCAAAAGCCCAATGACAAGACTTATTAAGAAGTTGCAGAAACGTTAAAGTGAATCTAAGTAATATTAAATAAAGAAGTGAATCTGGTACGTAAATCAAGTCATGATTCCTAAGATAACCCTAAATCTTGGGTGGTAAGAAAGAAGAGATAAGGTAAAGATAATTATCATCCGAATAGGATTCTAATTCTTATTAGGGATCTAAAACCCTAATCCACGCCTATATAAAGGGATTATTTCTCATAATCAGGTACGGAATTTTAGCTCCAATTCTATAAATAGAAAGATTATTCAGATTACTTATTCTTGCACCCGAGTCCTTTCGATGGGACCACCACCATCGATTTTTGCAGGTTTTCCGGCGGATTGATCATGGAGTTCGAGGAGATCATCGACTGATATTTTACTCTCAGATACGATTTGTTTTAGCATATTATTTTCATTTGTAAAGGTGATTAAAATATCAATATTTTTTTAAAGATTTTATAATATCTTAATTATATTAACAAATTATTTAAATTTAAGAAAAAATCTAGGTAATCAACTTTTTCTTTAATTTCCCAAAATTTATACCGATATGGTAAATTGTAAATATGGGAGGCACTCCCAAAATTGTAGTTTTCTTTTTGAGATTGATTGACATACAATAATGTATCCTTTTGTGTTTAGGTTTTAGGTAATAACAAATATTGGGTAGGTGTAATAGTAATATCATAATAGTCTGTTATGACAAAATATCCATCCCGTTAAACCTAACCCCGTCCTAGACCTGTAATTCGAGACTATTTCGAGTCTGTCTGAGTTCCACTTATACTGAGTTTGGAGTATTTTTAGACGTGTTGAGTTGAATTTAATTTTTTTTATGATTTATATTTTTATGTTCGTATTCGTTTAGTTTATAAATTGAGTTGATCGAGTTCGTATTTTAGTGTTAATTAATTAAATTAATCGAGTTCGAGTCGAATCGGATCAAATATAAACTATTAATTTAAATCCGAATCGAGTCTAAATTAGTAGTTCGAACAATTTTTTTTAATTAAAATTTAACTCATTTACGAGTTCAAATCGAGTTCAACCTAAATATACAAATTCGAGTTCAGTGGCAGCTCGACTCGATTCAAATAACGTGCTTACGGCTTACCTGCCTAACAAATCAAATGAAAGTAGTATGAGTATCTGATTCTCATAAGTTAAGGAAAAGTCGAAGCTCAATAGGAACCGATGGCACTCACTCTTAATAGAAAATTTCTACCTAAACTCTACACATACAATGTACTATATAATACTCCGCACAATGCGTGACTTAATTTTTTTTAAAAATAGTAACTATTTAAATTTATTTTTAAAAATATTTTCACATATAATTCCCTGTATTTATCTCTAATTCATTTTTTATTATTTTATTATTTCTCTTTTCTTTACCATCTTAAATATTAATAATTATTTTATTACACTCTCTCACTTTACACATAAAAAATAAATATACGAGGTGAACAGTGTTCTAAAAATCCGCGATTTGACCGATTAATCCTCTGATTAATCGCTAGAAGTTACCTTACCGATTAAATTTTTTGATTAATCATTTTTGGACGATTTTATTAATATATTATTAAAATATATTTTAGAAGAATTATTTAATTAATAAATTCTAATATATTATATATTATTATATAATATCTAACAAAATAAATATATATTATGAATAAATATTAGTTAAAACAATAAAATTATATTTAAAAAATTAAAATAAGTATATTTCTATATAAAATTATATTAATATTATTAAATTATATTTGATTAGCAATCCGATTAATCCTTCCGATTAATCCCCGATTTTTTGATTAATCGTTAGGCGGTGCCTTAGCCGATTAGCACCGCCTAGCGATTTTTAGAACACCGGAGGTGAATAGTAAATCTCTATATATGCGGACTCAAAACTTAATTCCTAAACTCATCTCTATTTTAGGTATATATGCGGACTCAAAACTTAATTCCTAAACTCATCTCTCAGGGGAATCGAATATTTAAATTCATATCTATTTTAGAGAATCAGATGTAGACTTACTTTTACGCTAAACCTTAAAATCTTTCTCAAAATATAAGGATATGGAAAAATAGAAACTGGAATGGAATACTCTTATTAAATCAATCCAAGTCGGATTTGATTGGACAAATATTCCTGAAGTTTAACTATTTTATAAATTTTAAAATCACAATATTAATTTTAACTTTTAAACCATTGACCATCATAGATAAACCCCGTAATTATAATTACTGCTACTGATTGGACTCACTACAACCTACCGAGTAGCATAATTTTTGCTAACCGTAGAAATGACTACTCAATAAATACCATCTATATTACTATAGAAATGTCCACTCAATAAATACCATTCATAGTATTATACAGTAGATTGATTGAAAAGGACTTTGAATTTATTTTCATTGTTTCTATGTTGATTTTCGCACATTTTCTTTTTTTTTTTAATTCAAAAGTAGAGCGGTACTACCTCATTTGTCATACTTATAACGATTTTACGAACTCCATTTGTCATCCTTATAACGATTTTACGGACTCCATACGGGTGATCCATGAGTTAGCCTGACTCATGAAGTTCTTTATACGTACCATAAACACAAAAACTGATCGTCAAGCCGCAACGTGCAAACCCCAAAAGTGTAACATAACTCAACAAAAACAAGGTCCAAACACTTTTTTCAATAACTATTAAATAATTGTTATATAATTATTATAGATAAAAAAAGAAATAAAATGTGTCATTCAATTGATTTTAGCATAATCATGCATTAAGAGTTAATTAATTAACGGTTTATATTTACCTAAAACTAACAGCTCTTATTACTAGTACTAGTAGATTATTGTATTCGTTGACCAATCTTTACCTAAAACTAAGCTCTTATCTCTAATTGTTAAGTCAGTTGTTAACCAATCTTTGACAACCCACTACACTCCAAATTCCCACAGTTATTAGAATATACAGTAACTATTTTTCTACGGGAATGTTTTCAGCATTATATATATTAACCCTTGATTTTAAATTTAAAAATTAAAAACTAGTAATTTATTAATTTAGTTTACAAAGTACGATATTATTACATAGACATAGAATATATAGTTCTTAAATATTACTCCCTATATTTTATGAATAGTTATTTAAATTTTTATACATATGTTTTAATTTAATAAAAAATATATTATTTTTTAATTTAAAAAAATAATATATTTCATTACTCAATTTAAATACCTTAAACAACATAAAATAAAATTAAACAACTACTAATATAATAAGAAACAAAGTAAGTATTGTATTTTACATGTCTATAATTACATTGTAAACCTATATAGGTTTGAAATTGCAGAAGTAAAATTGAATATAATTTCTTTAAATTATAGTTAGGACTTAGGATATTTTATGTTACAAATGAATAAATTCTAAATCTATTTTGCGTCTGTGAATCTACGTGCAAGTGATTTAACCGAATCAATTAGAAAGAAAGAGTACAAATAAATTTATTTATTAAAAGTATTTATAAAGTATGTATACATACACAAATAACATCTATATGAGCATTTGCTAAGTTATTACTTGAAAAGATAGAAAAGATAGATGTATGGTATGAAAACAAATAGTAATATATAATAAAAGTAATTTTAACAAATTTTATTCATATTTCTTTTGAAAAGAATTTAATTTAATTTTCTAATAAATAATGAAGTACATAGGACCGAACATTAATGCTCGGTTGAAAGAAATGAACAAGGGGAGGAATGGAATAAAAGGTATAAAGAGTATAAATAGATTCTCGTGACTTCTAGCCTAATGGATACTCCTCTCCTCGTGGTAATAGGAGGTGTGCGTAAGTATTTGAATTCTGATCAATATTAAAAAAATAAAGATTATAAAAAAAAGAGTATAAAAAAAAGAGAATAAAAAAAGGAAAAAGGAAGAAGGAATGAAATGAAAGAGTCCATAATTTTCAATAAGATTGGTAAAGAACAAAAAAATGAGTCATTTAGCTTAAATTTCATTTCATTATAATGTCCATTCTATCCTTCTAAGAATCAGACGAATCAGACATTCTATCCTTTTACTTTACTCTTCTTAGAACATTACGAATTTGACTAGTTACATTTTAACAACCGTATGAATTCTTTTTAATTCTTAGATGAACAAATGTCCAATCAATAAGAAATAATTAAAAGTTCAGTTTCTTTTTCCCGAAATTTAATTTTTTAAAATATTAAAATTCTAGTGTTGTATGAATGAATTATTCAAAAATTAAAAACCGTATTTATCTTATTAATATGAAAAAGAGTTAAAATTTAAAATCAATTTAAAAAATACTTCTGACTTTTTATTTTAAATTTTTAATATTCAATTATTTATTAAATAGTATATATTATTTTTTTGAGAACTACATTTAATAAATAAACAGCCTCATGGGATTTTAGAAAAAGTAGAAGCGATATTAAATTGAAAAATTCAAAATAAAAGTAAAAATTATAAAATTATAAACTGAAATAAATGGAGTTTAAATTTAATTTAAAAATATATAAATTTTAAAATATTCGGTAGGTGTAATAAGAATATCATAATAGTCTGTTTTGACAAAATATCCATCCCGTCCACAGAAGAATTCGAGACTAATTCGAGTCGAGTTTAATTTTCTATCAATCGTATGTACAAATTTAATTAGTTTATAAGTTAAATTGAATTAAAATTTAAATATTAACTAATTAAATGAGTTAAATTTGAGTCAAATTAAATATAAATTATGAAGTTTAAATTAAATTGAAATCAATAATCACATAAAAATTAATTTAATTTATTTATGAACTCAAATCGAATCAACCTAAATATACGAATTCGAACTGCTTGTGAGCGGTTCGAATGTAAGCCCTACCAACAAGTCAAATGAAAGTTGTATAATAATTTGATTCGCAACAAGTTCTGGAAAAGTTGAAGCTCAATAGGAACCGATGACACTCAATTTTAAGAGAAAATTATTATTTCTACGTAAACTCTACACATACAATGTATATAATAAATACTCTGCGTATGATTGAGACAGTTTCTATGTATCATAATATTATATTATATATTGAGAAAGATATGGTATAAAATATTATCAACTATCTAATATTTTAAAAAGATTAAAAAATATATTTTTGTGACTATGGACTTCCTCTGCGTTTTTTTCATTAAAAATTTTAGAATAAAATAATAATTTTTAATTCAAAATCATATATACCAAATAAACAATTCAATTAAAATATCATTATATTATTTATTTGATAATAAAATTTGGAATTTATATATAAAATTCTACTATTTTAAACGACTAATACCCATTCATTATATTGATCAGGAATAAATTTTCAGACTTTATATCAGTATTATACAAAATATGAGGACCGGACATAGTCAATTCCAGCAGATGACAGATGCAACACTAAACCTAACTTTTTATACTTTTGACAAATCAAACCAAAATACATATGAAACATATATTCAATTATTCATGCATTCTACACGTTGGTGTAAGCAAACAAAGAGAAACATGTACTGATGTGATTTCATTAAAGTTGGGCAGGGGCCGTAGTACACTAGTGCGGTCAGTCGACCCCACTGATATTTAAAAATATTATAAATTTTAATATATATTTTCTTAAAATTTTTTTATAGTGAATAAATTTTAATTTGGATCCCACTAATTATAAATTTATTATTATAGTTAATATTCATAATTAATAATATTAAACATAAAATATATTTTCATAAAATATACTACCTCTGTTCTAATTGATTGTAAATGTATTTTATTTTTAAAATTGGATGTTCCCTCAATTTTTAACATTTTTAAAAGTAATAATTTCCTCTCTCACAATAATTAATGGACCCACCAATTTATCCACTTTTTATCTTTTTTTTTTAATTTTCATATCTAAAGCAAATGTTAACAAATGAATCCAACAGAAGAAGCAGTATAAAGAAATTTTGATATTAAAACTTTTTTATTTTTGACCCTACTCACTCAAAATTCTGTATACGCAATTGAAGTTGTGTATGCTTTTATAGAACACTGAAATCCAAGTTGCTTAACCCTCCAGGTTTTTTTTTTTTGATAATTAAAACCTCCAGCTTTTGAGTATTCTACTACTGCTCACGCTACTCAAACTTTACAAACACACCAAATGTGATTGATAAGACACTTGTACTAATTATTGGCATAAATTTAGATAGACATTCCACTCGTTCCAGTAATATGATCTAAATTTTAGTTTAAGTTATTACATTTATATTTTTCATATTTTATCTTTTTTTATATTTTATAGAATTGAATAATATCAATTTTTCCAGATAAAATGATTAAATTAAATTAATATTATATTATATTATTGATTAATTTTTTTAAATAAATTGATAACTTAATTTATTAAATTAGTATACATTCTTCGTATAAACAATCAAATACTGTATATGGAAAACTGAAAACGCAATACAAGTCTCTTTAAATTCAATTTAAGAATATTTGACTCGGGTTTTGTTTTATAAATTTTATACGCTATCATATAAGTGAATTAGAAATAACTTATTGGTAGAGCTCAACTTGTGACTTAGTAATCAGAGGTTAATTTATATCTCTAATAATTATTGGACGAAATTAATAATTAATATATTATGTCAAGTTGGCAAGATTATGTACATCTCACCCTGTCCGAACCCTACCCTGTAACGAGACTTTACCTGTAACGAGACTTTACTAACTCAGAGTTCAATTTATATTGCTAACATTTGTTAAATGATTAATTAATAATTAATATTTCGTATCGAGTCAAAAATCTTGTTAGAAATAATCTCTTAATATTTTCTTTGGAACAGAGTAAGGTTGCGTATATCTCATTCTCTCCAGATCCCCAATTGTCTAGGAACAACGTGGAATAGGGTCTAGAGAGGGTGGACTTTACTTGGCATATTCTTCGAGGAAGGACAACGTTGCCTACATCTGATTATTATGCTCAATTGTCTAGAAACAGTCTAGAATAGGGTTATACTTGATATATTTTTCCAAGTACGGGCAAGGTTGTGTACTATCCTCCCATATCCCCAATTGTCTAGAAACAGCTTGGAATAGAGTTTGAAGAGGATGGACTTTATTTAGGGTGTGTTTGGATCTCGGAAAATTGGGAGTAAAATGAAATACCATGTAAAATAGATTCTTCTTGTGTTTGGATAACAAAAAAAAATAGGAGGTAAAATGATGAATTCTTTGTTATTTAGAAACTATTGGAAAATATTTTACTTCCAACTTTTTTTCCTTGTATTTCATTTTACATGATAAATTGTTTTACCTCCAACTTTCCGAGTTCCAATCAAAGCCTTAGCATATTCAAAGTAATATGAACAAAGTTGCGTACATCCCCTCCCACTTAGCACTTTATCGAATATATATATTTACTAGGTGGTTAGTATGTGCTATTATATAGATATTTATTATATTAAAAATAATTATTATATTATATATATCTTAAATTAACCTTTAAACTAATAAATTAAATATATAAAATTAAAATTTTATTATTTTAATTCAAATTAATACTATTTACTAACTTAAATTAAAATTAAAATTAAAATTATAATCATTATTAAATTATTAAAATAAATTAAGATCAAAATTATATTAAATTTGTGTAGATCACGTTAAAGTTATCCTTGTACTCTTTACATGTAGGGCTGTAAACGAGCCGAGCCGCTTGCTCGAGCTCGACTTATTAAAATTTAATCGAGTTTGATCACAAACCAAGCTTTTATCGAGCACGAACCGAGCACGAATCAAATCGAGTTTATTCGAATATGAGCCGAACATCGAGCTTTATCGAGTCTTATTGAACTTACTATACTTTATATAAATTATTAATAATTTATATTTAAATATTATCTTTTAATGTAATATACCTAGATCATATATTATATATATGTATATACCTCATATTTTCTTCGTGATATTTTTTACTCATTCTTAATGAGTTTTATTTTATATATCTTTCTTCTTAAGTAAAGGTGGGGGTTGAAATATCTCATAAAATTAGTGATATATTTGTTAATAATAAGTATCATGATCTATAGAAATTATTACTATTACATAAGTTAATCAATTTATTAACAAGATTAAATATAATAAATAAAATTTTATAAAAGTAAATTAAATGATCTTGTAATTAAGTTTGTTATCGAGCTTGCTCATGAACTTATAATTGAGTTGCTCACAAACCTTAACAAACCGAGTTTTTCTTTGCTCAATATCGGTTCATTTGGTTAACGAGTCTTTAAACGAATTTCGAGCTCGACTTATTTATTTATCGAATCAAATACAAATGAACTTTTTTCGAATCGAACACCGCACTGCTCCCGAACGGCTAGCGGCTTATTTACAGCCCTATCTACATGGAGGTCAAAGTATTAGATGAATAGAAGTGATATACAATTCAAAAGTAAACGGTCGAATTCTAACTCCATTTAAAATATCAATACTATATTAAATATAAACATATTAACACGTATCTGGACTAAAATTTTGGGAATATACATATTAACACTCTTAGATGAATAATTTCCACATGAGTATCCAAGTTGCCAAGGTTTAGGATTGATTTGTTTTTCACAAATTCTCAAACCACAATATTTTCCTACTTTGAATATATAAGATTCCAAGGTTTGAATTTTGGACGAACGAGAATATAGCGGGGTTTGCCTAATCTGATTTTTCAGAAATAAATATTTATTTTTTGAAAAATATACATCATAAGGTACTTTTTCTTAACATAAAATACTTATTTCTGAAAAACAGGATCTGTATAGCTGGATGCCTGGACCACTTTTAAGAGCATACAGATTAATAAATATAAAATTAAAAATATACTAAAATTCTCTTTACATATTGTGTTATGCACAAATCTTTTAATTATTGTAATTATATATTTAGCACATATTATATTATACAATACTGCATTATAAATATTATTAAAACTTTATTATGTTGTAAAATATTATTTTTGAATTGAGAAGAGAGATTATTTTTTCAAATAATTTTATCACAAGACACCAATTATCTATGAAATAGCATTTAAATAGGAAAAATGAAATATTCTAAATTTCTAATGGAAAAACGACTTTAATTAAAGACATTCACCAGTAGTAGACAAAGCGTGTAAAATAGGGACACACAAAATAGTACACATAATCACATATGTCACATAATAAATTTTGTTTCCTCTTTTATTTTTCTTGTTAATTAAGTACATATTTCTATATTTGCGTTTATTCAATACTTTATTTTTCACCAACTCCTGAACTAAATCATTTATTTGATATTGATAGGGTAGTTAAAATTTGTTAACTGTCTATTTTATTTACACATGCACTATAAATTTAGACGACTCTTTCAAATTTTACATATAGACCACCCCTATATATTTTCTTGCAAGAAGAGTCACCTTATTTCAATTTTGTTGAACTTTCGAAATGCTTTTTAGTAGAAAACATTTGGTATTTGGTTTTCTATGTTCAAATTTTCTTCTCATTACTTGATCTCTTTATTCAGTGCCATGCTTGGGGTGATCATGGTCGATATAAATTTGCGGTAGCACATCTTTAACATCTTATATATATATATATATATATATATATAGGGGTTCGTTACATATACCACGTGGTATACATAACGTTAAATATACCACGCATCGATAACCATTCGATTAAGGGGTGGACGGTGAGATTGAAAACGCCTCGCTTGTGCCACATGCGAAG
>JAUEJK010235743.1:0-10280 GCA_032274865.1 Eryngium alpinum
TACAGCTATACCAGTGGTTTGCCCAACACCACTTAGGCTGTGAACCCTTCTTATATTATATAAGGAAACCAACAATCAAATCTTCTGTGCCCCATTTGACACTAGACTGTTTACAATATATAATATCAGACAAATATATATAAATGATTCTCAATCAAAATGAATGGAAATAAAATATACTTCAAACGAATAGTTCAGTATACCCAAACAAGGACATCCTCAAGACTTCATTTATCACCTACAGAGCGGTGTACGCCTACAAGTTCATGCCCTTTGGACTCCTCAATGCTAGAGCTTTGTACCAAAGGCTCATGAACAAGATCTTTAAGTCACAGCTCGGGCGCAACATGGAAGTTTATGTTGACGACATGATTGTGAAGTTGGTGATTGCGGAGTCCCATATTGCCGATCTCAAGGAGTGCTTTGAAAACCTCCGTGCAGTTGGGATGAAGCTCAACCTGGCCTAGTGTACGTTTGGACTTGGTGCGGGCAAGTTCCGTGGATTCTTAGTTAGCAACAGGGGGATAGAGGCTAACCCAGATAAAATCAAAGCTATCCCAGAAATGAAAGCTCCACGGACACAAAAGGACGTACAAAAGCTCATCGGGCGGTTGGCAGCCCTCCGCCGGTTCATCTCTAAGCTGGACGAGCGTTGCCTTCCCTTCTTCGAGATCGTTAAAGGGGTGAAGAATTCTAAGTCCTTTCAGTGGATGGATGAGTACCAAAAGGCATTCGAGGATATCAAACACTACCTCATCTCCGCTCCTGTCCTCACGAAGACTCTCCCCGATGAACCCTTATTTCTCTACCTCTCGGCGGGGCCACTAATAATGAGTGCTGCTCTCATCCGCGAAGTAGACGGTCAGCAGAGGTCGGTCTACTATGTAAGTTAACTCTTCAAGGATGCGAAAACAAGATACCCCAACTTGGAGAAGTTTGCCTTCGCCCTTGTCATGGCCACCCGTAAACTAAGGCATTACTTCCAAGGGAGAGAGATCAAGGTGGTCACGGACCAGCCTCTGAAAAAGATCCTTCACAAGCTGGACATATCCGGACGGATCGTGAGTTGGGCTATGGAGCTCAGCCAATTCCAGCTCGAGTACGTGCCACGCACCTCCATCAAGGCTCAAGCCTTAGCAGATTTCATCATGGAGTGCACGTTCCCGGATAGCACAACCACCCTTTAGAGCGCACCTTCCATTGAGCAACTGCCAGAATCTTGGCAACTCTTCGTATTCGGATCGGCCGCGGCGGAGCGGAGCGAAGGCAGGATCATTTTGACAATCCCCGATGGCTTCACCATCCAACAAGAACTCAGCTTCAAGTTCAAGGCCACCAAAAATCAGTTAGAGTATGAGTCCCTCTTGGCCGGCCTCCGTCTCTCCAAGAACTTATAGGTGGAACATCTCCAAGTCTACATCGACTCCCAGCTTGTAGTTTGCCAATTGCAAGGAGAATACATGGCTAAGGATCCCATCACGATCCGCTACAGAAGTTGGCCAAGGAAGCAATGTCAGGTTTTGTGAGCTTCCACCTCCAACAGGTAGATCGGACGGATAACGTCATTGCCGACTCCCTCTCCAAGTTAGCCACTTCGGACCTTGAGAAGTTAGATGTGGCAGTCTATTTGGAACATTTGGAGCGACCAAGCATCGAGGAGGGACTCCAAGTGTTGAACATCAATCAAGTGACTGATTGGACAATGCCCTATATTCAATACTTGGCTAACGGGGTACTACCAATGGACCACAAGGAAGCCAGAAAGCTTAAAGCTAAGGCAGCCAGATTCTGCCTCTTGGATGGAATCCTATACCGCAAGGGGTTTCATGACCCCTCCTCAAGTGTGTTGGCGCGGATGAAATGACTCTATACATGTCTGATTTGTATTAGGGGATGTGCGGGGACTATATGAATGGAAAGTCCCTCGCACACAAGATCATAAGGCAAGGGTACAACTGGCCTACTCTTTTCAAGGATTGCATAGACTATGCCCGAAAGTGCAAGAAATGTCAATACTACAGCAACGTGCCGAACCAAGCTCCGGTACCTCTATCCTCAATCCCCTCCCCCGTACCCTTTGCAATGTGGGCGCAGCATATCATGGGACCATTACCTTTGGTTCCTGGCCGCCTAAAGTTCGTGATAGTGGCTATCGATTACATGACCAAGTGGACAGAGGCCAAGGCAGTGGTCAACATCAAGGAGCCGAACTGTCGCAAATTCTTCTATGAACAAGTGATACTAAGATTTGGAGTCCCCCTAGTCCTCACCTCTAACAATGGTCCGCAGTCCATAAGTGGCCCCTTCCAAGAATTCTTGGTGGACTTCAACATCGAGCATCGGACTTCATCCGTCTCCCATCCTCAGATAAATGGCCAAGTCGAGGTCACTAATAGAAATCTCGTCCACGACATAGAAAAGAGGTTGTTTGACGCTACAGGCAAGTGGGCTGAAGAGTTGCCCAAAGTCCTGTGGTCCTATAGGACTACCCCCCGAACAGCCACCGGGAAAACTCCTTTCAAGCTATGCTATGGCAGGGAGACAATCATCCCCATTGAGATTAGTTCCCCCTCATTTCGGGTTGTCAACTACTTGGAGTAGACAAACCCAGATGGATTGAGAACTAACCTTGAGCTCCTTGACGATCTTCGCGACAAAGCAGTGGTCCGAATGGCTACCTACAAACAAAAGACGACTGCCTTCTTTGGCAAGAAAGTGAAACCAAGGCAATACTCTGATGGTGACTTGGTCCTCAGAGCGACAGAGGTATCTGACCACACCAACCAAGGAAAACTATCCACCAATAAGGAGGGTCCTTATAAAGTAACAAGGGTCATATGCCCGGGCACCTACAAACTCGAACGTATGGACGACATAGATATCCCCAACACATGGCGAGGACTAAGACTCCGCAAGTTCTATCACTAGGCCTCTTAGTGCTTAGTCTTTTTGTACCATCTTTTGTATACATTTTACCGATCTATAAGGCATCATCATATGATAAATTTGTAACAGGCTATGTACAGTTTAAGTTTTATTACTAAGTTATCAAAATGGTCTGCGCACCATGGGTCCGCCCACTATTGAAGCACATCATTGTCTCAGTTCCATCTTGGGGTCTGACTAGTTGACGGCCACAAACTCAAGCTCTATGAGCTCCGACCACCAAGTCTCATATGGATGGCATAGGGATCACGGTCCGTTAAGTCCTATAAATATTTACAAGGGGCATCCGCCACCCTAAGAAAGGTGTACAGACCCTAACACTCGGACGACATAGAGATCACGGTCCCTTAAGTCCTACAAGCATTAACAAGAAAGGTTCGCCACCCTAAAAATTGTGCGCAGACTCCAATTTGCGGACTAGCGAAAGTCCAGGATCCATAAGGATCACAACAACACGCGGATACATACACCTGCGGACACATTTGTTTCTCATAATTACCCGTCGCCTAATTAAGCACATGGATACCCTACCACTCTAAAACTGTAAGTGAGTTGGTCCTATTTATCAAGCCTTCAGCAATTCATTCACATTTTCCACTCTTTACATCTTAAATGAGTTGGTAAAATAAAGCCTTGGCCAAATTGTTAAATTGACACGGACGTATTACAATATAGATCCATCATTTATCATCTTGAGCAATTAGTTTCATAAATTTATATTTACATACGCAGGTATAGAAACAGATTGACATGCGGATGAAAAATGAAGGAAACACTTGTGCAAATAGCTAAACAAAAGTGTGTTATACACCGGTTACGCCGGATTCCCGGACGAATAAGCAATAGTATATTTCATAGGCACAAAAGTATTAACATTAAACGACCTATGGTTGAAAGCAAGAGAAACAAAGGTTGATGGACGGACCCATCTCCTTCGACATTCTGGGAACCTTAGTTGTCCGCCGCCTTTGGCGAGTCTGCCTTGTCCTCCACAGCCTCCAACTCTACGTCCCTGGATGGTGATTCATCCTCTACCTCTGGCTCCGAATAAAAGATGTTCATGGGAATGTCGTCCGGGCCTGTTGGCGCTTCCTGCTCCGCAGTCGAAGTTCCATCCGTCTCCTCCATCTTGGCTAGATCAGCAACCATGTACTTGGAGAAGTTGAGTGCTTTAAAGGAAATGGGGTTGCCTTCACCAACAAAGGAGAGGCAAGAGTCATAGCCCATTTGGAAGGACGTACCTACCTCTTTATTCACCACCTTTCTGAAGGTACCGGACCCCATAAAGCGGTGGACGGCATCGTAGTAGCCTTGCACAGAAGAAAGTTCGGCAACCTTCGCCTTGAGCTCGGACAACTCCTTGTCCTTCACGGACAACTCCTCTTCCTTGCTGGGCGGGGCCAGCTTCAGCTCACCCCTTTCATTCTGAAGCGCATCATTGGCCATGTTAACGACCTCCAGCTCCAGTCGCCGCCCCTCAGCCTCCTCCTTAGCCTTCTTCTTCAACCATTCTGAATTTTCCACCCGCCTCTTTGTGAGCTCTACCTGTTGCTTGGTAACAGAAGCGGCGGATTTGGCGCCGTCAATGCTGCGCTGCGAGGACTCGAGTCTTAGGCACTGGTCGCGCATCCTTTCTATGGACTTGCACACTATGGACACAAGCTGCACAAATAATATGAATTATCAGTTCACGGACGACAAAGGACTTGAAAAGATAAGTTAACAAAACACGAATATTAAAGGTACAAACGAAAGCCTTACCCTCCCAGCCTGAACATTCAGATGGCGCTGTATCGCCTAATCTTCTATGGTGGCATAAGTAGCCATGTCCTAGGGGATGGCGAACGCTTTCAAATAGTCCAACGGATTCTTGGTACTATTTTCCTCCACCGCTAGCCAGCCCTCATAGCCGCAGATGTCAATTGTGTAGGGAGCATCTTCACCCGGGCTCGGACCGGTAAGCTCATTGATGCACAGACGCACGCCTACCTTCAATACCCCAAGAGCAACCTCATCCTCCTATAAGACATAGTTCTCCCAATCCACAGTTACCGAATGGGGAACTGAGCTGCTTCCGGGCACGGACGCAGAGGGTCTGCCTTGAATATGAGCCTCAGACATGTACTCGATCACCTGGACCTCGGGATCTGATTGGTGGACCACCAAGAATGGATCCGGCTGCTCAATTTCTTCGTCAACTAGATGACGGCTGGAAATTTGGAGTCGGCTTCTTTGCTTTCTTCTGCTTAGGAGCGCTAGCTTGAGCCGCGGACGATCCCCCGCCTCCGTGGCCCTCATTTTCTTTTTCCTGGTGACGCCGCCGGACTTGGGACCGTCCAGGCAACGGTCCCCCATACTCATCAGCATCATCTTCTTGTCAAGCATTATCAGAGAGTTATACCTCTTCAAGGAAACTGCAAGTATAAAAGAAAGGTCAAATTGGAGGACAATCAATACATAGCAATGCAAGCAACAATGAAGCATAACATACGGACGAGCATCAGGTGAAAGCAAGCTAATAAGTGAAAATACATGGATAAAGGATAATGACATCTAGATGCGCAGACAAGTTATGCTAAAACACTTACGGTTGTATTCGTACAAAAAGGCTTTGTATCGAAAGATATCCTCTTGCCATGGCTCGCCATCCTGCTTCACGAATTGTTAGACGAGCTCAAGCTCAGGATCTTCCAGCCGGACGGGAGCCTCGACTTTAACATCGTCCGCCCATCTTGGTAGCCAGGCGAGGTCTCCTCTCTTTATCATGATGTATTAGAAATGCCAAGTCCGGAATGAACTCGGCATCTTCATCCATTGCGGCCCAAATTTGGGCACGGACCGCGAGAAGATGTTGTATATTCCCTCATTTTCTGTCTTGCCAAAGGAATGCAGCGTCCAGAATATATGGGTTATCGGCTCCACGCCTTTTTCCGCGCACCAGGCTATAAAACCATCAATGGTATGGATGCTATTTGGAGCCAGTTGGCAAAAAGCACACTTCAAAAAGTCCTTGAACAAGGTGTATGTAAACCTGTGTATTGGGAACCGGAAGCCTTGTCTAAAATAAGCAACGGGAATGGGGATCCAACCCCCTACCAGACAGCTGTAGGGGTGCTCATCCTCGGTCGGATAGCGCCACTCGTACTTTGGGGTATATCGAAAACCCTACGGACTACATCATTCCCACACTTCGCGAACCGACTTGGCTCGGACGCATACTCCAGATGTCCGCAAGACTCTTCTAACCTCCTGTTATCATATATGGGCAGATGACGACCCAATTCCTCCAACTCCTTCTCATACGACTTGAAGTACAAGTCCCGGATGTCTACAAAACCCGCAGGCGCGGACTCAATTATACCCGCGTCCCAGACATCGTACCCATCAACGTCCCCAAAGCACTGATGAGTTCCTGTTCCTTGAGGGGGAGGCTTCAAGATATCCCTCCACTTAGGTCTAACCCTCCACCTTATTATCTATTGACACCAAAGGCTCTTCTTCCGGAGGGGCGGACCCGAAATTCGCCATTTTCTCAGCAGTAAAGTTCCTAACGCGTAGATCTGCTCTAATGAGGAGCTGACCTAGAGTATCGCGCGGACTCTTGCCCGTCGGTAACGAAATAGTCCAAGCCAGCTAAGTAGTATAAGCAGACACCTGTAGCAAAATCAAATAAAGTCAGTCATCACGGATCCGAGCATATACAAAGCCATCATAGTCCAAAGCAATAGAAGAAAGTAATATTATGACACGCTCGGGCGGACAACTGACTTACGCAAGAACGCACGGACGCATCCGCGCGCCTTCTACTTACCCCAATAACCGTCCACCCATGTGACCATTACGTCCAGCACAACAGGATGTGTTGCATGCGGACAAAGGATACAAGTCCAAATCAAGAACGCTTGGACAAAGTTCGACGCGTACCCTGGCAACGGCCTAAGTGTCCGCACGCATGACCTTAGCACCAAACAAAGGGGCGTCACGCACAGATAGATATTCTATCCTAATGTCACACGGACAAGATATATATTGTGATTCCGTGCGCAGATCTACCTCCCACGGATGGGATAAGCGCCTAGAAAAGGGCTATAACCTAAGTGTTAAACCCAGAAATCGTCGTCGGCGCCACCATCCCAGTCTAGATTCTGGCACCGATGCCACTGCCTAAACCCAGAATTCGGCGCCGGAACCCCGATATTTTCTGACGCAGGCAACGAAAAAACCCAAAAACAGGCCAAAAATCGATAAAAAAGCAATTAAAATGCTCGCAAACGCGAGTACATACAAGTTTTAGGCGTGATTTGAACAAAAAAACCAAAAACACACCAAATTTGACAAAACCTAAACCTATTTTTCCAAAATTTAAAACTCGAATGACTTGCGATTTAGGACGTCACCTGAAAAATGAGTTAGAGATTTGGAATCCTCGCGAAAAATCTATCAAGTAGCTGCCTTCAAAATCCAAAAACAACGAACTCGAAAATCACAAAAATTTTGCTCTGAGTGGCAGTAGTTCGAAATGTGAACATGTGTGGGGAGAGTGGGAGTTTTGACAAACCTCCCATCATTGACATCCAATGGGAGCGTGCCACGTGGCGGGTTGGGCCAACCGCTTAGCTTCGGGCGAACGTGCGACCCGATTCACACGCTCACGCCTGCATGCCCTCGGCAGTCGTGCCACTTATTAGCTACCAACCTCCACTCGCGCCCCCTCATCTCCTGCATCCAATCGTAAACCTTCTAACCACCTCCCAATATCCGTCCATCGCTACACCCCTAGTCAAGGGTCCATCTGACTGTACGGACCCCATAAAAACATGCCAAGTGTTATAAATCCCTACCTCATATTAGTGCACGGACAATATCGTCTGCGCCCTAGTCTTGGGGGGCACCCACAAAAACACGCCGAGTGTTCCAAATCCTTACCTCATACTAGTGCACGGACACTATCGTCCACGCCCTAGTCTTGGGGGGCACCCACAAAAACACGCTAAGTTTTTCAAATCCCTACCTCATAGTAGCATGGACACTATCATTCGCGCCCTAGTCTTGGGGGGCACCCACAAAAACACGCCAAGTGTTTCAAATGCCTACCTCATACTAGTGCACGGACACTATCGTCCGCGCCCTAGTCTTAGGGGGCACCCATAAAAACACGCAAAGTGTTTAAAATCCTTACCTCATACTAGTGCACAGACACTGTCGTCCGCGCCCTAGTCTTGGGAGGCACCCACAAAATGCCAACGCTTTCTCTCTACTCCCCCATTAGTGGGAGAAGGGAGTGGGGGGCAAATGATAGGCCCAGTCCAATAAGGGCCCAAATTCAACACCCCCTCAAGTCCAATACCTTAAACCCACACAAAAGCCAAGGTATCATATTGGGCCAAAGTAACTTATGCCCAATCCATCATGTGGACTAAAGGCAACATGACCCGCGACATTAGCCCACCAAGACCAGATCGAGATACGCGGATGGCCACTCCGATCGCGCGGACGAATGTACATGTGTGTGGACGGATGCCCGGATGCATGGATGCTTGAGCGGGCGCGCGAATCATCTCCCTCACCCGTGGACACCTCTCACCGGATCAAGCTACCTCGCGGATCGATGGACTAACTCATGTCACGTGCCCAGCACGCCGCATCGATCAATATCACCCACATGGAGGGCACACGTCATCATGTGCCACCCACGTGGGCAGGTATCTATAAATACCCCTTCACTTCCAAAGGTGAAGGGGTTACAAACTTTCACTATTCACACACTAGATTTCGCTCTGACCTCTCTCTACTTTCTCTCTCTAGAATTTGGTCGGAATTTCAACCGGAAACCTAATTCTCTCATCAGAGGTGTCCCAGAGCCGACAAGGCTTCGCGATGCATTATTTTGTAGGTTCGAAGGACCGGACCCGGATCTAAGACAACCAACAAGCAAGGAAGTAGACCCAGACATGTGCGAGCGTTATCAACACCTATCCGTCTAAATACTTGTATCCTCGAATAATAAAATTGTCTCAAATGATACTGTATACTGTATTCAAAAAACTTATCCAGGCTATGGTTTACTAAAACTCTATATCTTTACTCAAGCACTATTCAAACATCAAACATGTAGTGTCCTCAAGTCGTTCTTACATAATATCAACATTCGAGAATCATCTATCTTTTAATCAAATAACTTATCCTCGAATAATAACAAGGAACTCCAAATCAAAATCCATTGTCTTTGTCTAATATTATATATCATATCTAATAATCTTATCCTGGTTGCAACAAACTATAGTTCTAATATCTCCAATCAATTATTACTCAAAACTCAAATGCACGTCTCTCAGTCGTTTCTAAATAATATCAGTTAAACTTCCCCAGTAATCTCTCTCCAAATTTAACAATTAATTTCCACAAATACAACATCTGATCTCGTATCAAATATACCAAGTGACCTCAAATCAAAATCTACTATCGTTTATTAATATCGCATATTACCTCCAAGGAACCTATCCTGACTAAAGCCCACTAAAGCTCTGATGTCTCCAATTTGTTATTACTCAAACCTCAAAAAAAAAAATATCTCCAAATCGTTCTTGAACAATATCAATTAATCTGCATAAATAATTTATCTCCCAATCAAATAACTTATCCTCAAATAAAAGTCGTTAAGCTCCAGTTAAAATTTATTATCGTCTAATCTCTACCTTCAAACAATGATAATTGGTCTTAAATCAACAGCCATTATCGTTATCTAATATCTTATACCACATCCGAGGATCCTATACTGGCTATAGCAAACTATAGCTCTGATACCATTTTCTAACGCCCCGACCCAGATCACAACCTATCCATTTATAAACTCACGGGCAATTCCATTCAAATTCCTATATGTATTCAAACCCAATTGAAAATAATAGGAACCACCCGAAATTCTAATATTATACACTTGAAATTCTAAAATTTTAATATTAATTTTTTTAAAACTCAATAACATTATTAAATATATATATTAAAAGATGGAATATTACATAAATTTATATTTATATATATGTTATGATTATAATATGTTGTCGCACTAATGTAAGTCGGTTCGCACAAATAGTTTATTGGTGAGTAGAGTATCGTATCACAGGGAAAGCAAGGAATTGAATCCAAGTTCTTATTTTTATATAATTTAGAAACTGGTGTTGAAAAATTAATTAAGTGTATTTTAATTAACTACTTGTTACTCTAATAAGTGAATAAAGATTGATATATAAATATGAGAAAAATAATCCAAGAACTAGGGTTCATCAATTGACTACCATGTATTTCCAATTAATTGTGATTTGTAAATCTCTGTT
>JAUEJK010235851.1:0-25861 GCA_032274865.1 Eryngium alpinum
AGGTATTCTTCTTATTGTAATCTTAATAATCAAACATATTAAACACAAAGCCATATAGATCCAAGGAACCAACAGTTAGAGGGAGTCTTCATAGACAAGGAAAACAGGTAAACATTCTATTCTATGATACTTTTCGTTGATTAGGGTATTTCGATATCCATTTGAATGAGCACAATGGAGCCATATTCGGGTTTAGCAAATAGAGAAGTATGGATAGAAGGAAGTATTCCCTTGGCTGTTACTATAGGCATATCCACTTATCGTGCCACTAGGACACTAACATTTATGGTAGTTAAGGCGCGGTTAAATTATGTTGCACTGTTGGGGAGGCCCATGTTGAGAGAATTCGAGGCTAATATCTCTCAGGAGAAGGCCATGTTGACATATTCCAAATTAGATGGAACAGAGAAAGTTCAAGGATACGCCTGGAGCAAGCTAAAGAGGAAACCATTATCCTTTCATGACAGAGATACTGAGTTCCCCAGAATGAAAGCATCCCAGCCCAGATGGTATAAAGAGGGAACCAAGGAGATTTACAGCCCATTTACCAAGAGGATGTAAGCTTTGAAGCTACCTGAGAACTTTGATGGCAGTCGATTGCCTAGTTACGATGGGATGACCAATCCAATACTACACCTACAAGAATTATCCCACAGTTTAGGGCCGCACATATCTGAAGATCTCAAGTGCATGATACTTCCCTTAACTTTAGAGGAGGAAAGAGTCTGCTGCTATAGGGATATAAAGATGAGGTTCGTGGAAGCCTTTGGAGACTACAAGTGGTGTTCAAGTGAGGACCTCATCCTTTCAAGAGAAGAGAGTTGTGAGATGCATGAGTGAAGTTTGTTTTTCTAAGGTTCATTAAGTGAGGTCATGTAGACCACATATTATGAGAGGATTTGAGTATTAGTTTGTTATTTGGATATTATTTGATGGAGAATTTATAATAAAGAGAAACCATTTGGATTTCAATGCTCTGACACTTTTGAAAAGTAAGTTTATTAAATTTTGGATACAACGGGCAAACTATACAAAAACTTCCAACAAACTACTCATAATCATCATCTGTATCAGCGGGGGCATCATCTTTCTCTACCAGAGAAGTAATAGAGTAAACATCAACAGACTTGGGGAGTTGCTCACTAAAAGAGTTTGCAAGATTATCCCAGCAACTATTGAGCTCACGAGGACGCATCCTAGCAGCAGTAGCCCTATTCCTCTGTCGATATTTATCAGAAGAGAGGTAATCTCGGATCACTTGAGTCTTATACTCTGTAACCTCTTGCCTTAGTCCGCTCGTCTGTCCCTCCAAATCTTGGTTCTGTCGAGTAAGCCTATTAGCTTGGGAAGAGCTGACAGAGATTTGATCTCTGAGCTCCGCCCTTTTCAAGTCCTTTTGTGTAGAGGACTCCAGTGGAAGATCCAGGTGATGAACACTCGCTTGAAAGGAGCAGTTCAACTGAAGAAGGGATGTATAATGATTAAGTAAGAATATTGGAGGAAACTTGGAAACATATAGACGTATAGGAATTACCTCAGCTAGAGATTGAACTCCCTGGAAGCAAATTTGTTGAGAAGCCTATGACTCCATAGTACTTCTGTCACGAGGGTTGATGGATCCCTCTGACCATTTGTTGTAAAACAATGATGTTGCTAGCCAGTTTTGTAGAGGGGGTGAATACAAAACCTAACAACTTTTTCAAAATTTAAGGAATAAAACTTGTAAAGAATAAAGTTATGAATAATGAAAACCAGATCTATAAAATATTAAAGACAGAACACAAACAACTATCAAAGTTTAACTTTCATGCAACTTTGAAGGTTTTCAAAATAAAGCTAAAACTAGCTTTACTTTGCTACAAATCTGAAATAAGAATCTCAACTACAAACTTGTTCTTAGAAAGCTACAATGATCTCTCAAAAACTCAAGAGCTTCTCTCTCTAAGAACTCAAACTAGAATTACATAATAAATATTTATTTAATTAAATAATTATTTTAACAAAATTATAATTATTTTATTCAAAATACATTGAATAAAAATTGTTAACAAATATATATGTAGAATAGAATAAATTACTGTGACAATAGGATAAGTATTTTCCATTTAATTATTGATTTATTTATATTTAAGTATATAACATATTTTTTTGTAATTATATATTGAAAGTTTTATTAGAAAAAAATAATAATTATAAGATAGTCCAATATAAAGAAGAAGATAATTATATAATAAATGTAAATGGGACAAAAAGATTTAATTTAATTAAGATTAGAATACATTTTTTTGCAATTCCAAATGCGAAGTCGGTCTCTGTATCTTATTCGTGAAACATATTACTTGAAATTCAAGTTTCTTATTTAATTGTTCATTATCTTAAACAATAAAGAGAAAATCGATAGAGAGACTTAAGGAGGAGAAGAGGACTTCTTAGATGTCTATTCTTTTATGGCATCTCCAACCACATTAGCTAAAGTGGTTAGCTAAAACAATACAAAATAAGAGTTTGGCTAAATTATAGAGAACCAAAAGTGTGCTATTATCCAACCATATAAGCTATACTAGTTAGATATGTTTAAAATATAATATTTTATAATAAAATAAATTGAAAGAATTAATATTTAAAAATGAAGAAATTAGAATGATTGGATAAGAGGAGAAATAAAAATTATAAAGAATCAAATTGGATCTATAAATATAGAGAGCCAAATTTGCGTTACCTAAAATTTTAGCTAAGCAATTGGATGGGTTGGAGATGAAAACAAACTAGTAAATATAGAGAGCCATACAGAATTTAACTAATGGGTTGGAGATGCTCTTATATTTAAGTAGAAGAAAAGATATTTAGTCATTGTCACTTCTTTTAAATAATTATAATTTTTTATTAAATTAATAGTTATTAAATAATAATCCTTTTTAATATTAAAACTAAAATACAAACGTTAAACTAGAAGTATGGACTCTCAGTTTGACCATATTACTGGTTCTTCAAAGATCATAAGATTTTCCTTTTTCAAGGCATTTGAAGATTTTCCTTTATGAAGGCAGCTTTACCAAATTATTGGTATTCGAAGTTCTACACTCTAGGTTACAAAAATTTATCTCTCAACCTCACCGATGAATGTAAAAGATAACTTGCAAACGAAAATTAGCCAAGTTCATAACTGAGAATTCTTCGCTCAAATGGAAAATTCAGTGAAATTCTTGGAGGGATGATGACTTCTCACTAATTAATGATACAGTTGCAGAATGGCTCGAGTTTCAACTCGTGATCTAGCTCTCATTCCTGAACTTCAGATTGCAAAACCTACTCATGTGATTTCTACCCCAATAAAAACTCTCGTCCACTAGTATGGAGGAAACCACCCCACAAACAGTTTCTTACTCTGTTCACTATATCGATACCACCAACTACCTCTCTATTACCACAATCTAAAATCCAACCCGAAGACCATTCTAGGCTTCAACATCCAGGCAATTGCAATGATTATGAGGGGGAAGATATATATACTCCCCAAGGAAGTCATCATGCTATGCTCCAAGAAAGTTTCACTGCATCTCTAGCAACAACCAAGCAAGAAATTCAAGATAACTTGGGCTGGATGACAAACCAGTTAGATGTTCCTGGAACACAATGGAATCATTTTATGACTCATTAAAGAGGTATCAAAAAGATATTTTAACATCAATTGATCATGGCATCTGGGATGCAGAAAGTTAAAGGAGATGCTAAGCAAGTCAAGTATGAATTATATCAACTCCAACTGGCCAGAGCTGAAGTTGTAGAAGTTGAAAGCCTTTTCTTGTCAGCTTTATCATCTTCTACCGTCACCTCCTACAAACAGGACGCCAAAAGTGTGGAGACAATGATAAGGACAAAGATAAAGATGATGATGATGCTGGAAATGACGGTGGAAATAAGGTGATTGCTAAAGGAGGAAATAAGGGTGCTAGCAATGAAGATTAGAAGCAAGCTCTTTAATCTGCGCTAAGGAATGATAAGGATGGACAAAAATCTGCAACCGATGAAAAAACTGCAAGTTAAGTAGAGAAAATATTGGTGACAGGGCTTTGCACTAGGTGGAGAATCAAAGCTAACTCTATGTTGGAGTCTTATCTAAGGGAAAATGTGTGGAAAGGTATGCCTAATGTCCCCCTTATACTCAAGAATTTATTCAGAAGAAAGACGAAGTGGAGAAGGACAGAATTCTCTCCTCCATTTCTGTTGAAGATAAGACTGAAAAGCCCCCAACAAAAAAACTGCAAAATCTGTTAAGGCCAAGGAAGACAGAGAATTACAAGCTCCTCAATCTCAAGAACTGCAAGTTAATATGTCAATTCTCTTCTGAGGAGCAACATTTCCACAATGAGCCCGTCATGGCTTAACAACTAAATGAACAATATGAGAGAGAGGGTATAAGATCTACAACAATGAGCAAGGGAACTTTTGAGTCTGATTTACATGTAACTCATGATGATGTACAAAGGATAGAATTCTAATAAGTGTTCATACTTATACAGTTGAGAAGAACACATTACGTAATAAAAGACCATGTAAACTCAATAGTATACAAGTTATAACTAAAATGCTAGAATAACTCTTTTCAGAGCTTGTTGATTGTCTAATCATCAAGAAGAATCACTAGAGAAGCTCTCTACAACATAAGAGGTTAAGGAATTCAAGTATTGAAGTCATACGAGGATAGGAGGATTTATCCCCGGATGGGTATGAATCAACATGGGAAAGAAACCACCATACGGGGATAACAACCAAGCATCCGGGGAAGATTGCGAGAAAGCAAATTATTGTTGTAGTCTTCTTACTTGGAAAGGAAGCCTCAATTCTGTTACTAAAAGTTCAGAATTTGGAAGGATATTAGTGGTCCATGATATAGGTGGCATTTTATTGCTTAGCCAAAGAAAGATATTTGAAGAGGAGTGCAGTCTGTCAGCATCAAAGTAGTCCACACCATCAAGGGAAAGCTCGTGTGGTCCACACTATAAGGGGATTTGCTGCAATTCATTTTTCCTTAGTGTAAATAGTCATTTTGTACTCTGTATTGAGTGACTCAAGATGTTTTTCAGGGAGAAAATTTTGAAAAGAGAGTTGTTACTTACAAGAGAGAAGCTCTGAATTGTAAAAGATTTAGAGAGTTTATTTTGAAGCTTGCATTATAATTCTGTACCTGCATGTAATTGCAGATTTTTAGCTAGGAAAGCATCCTTGCTTATCCTAAAGAACCTTTCAAAGTTTTAATGCCATTGAAGCTTTGAAAATTGTTATTGTGTGTTTGATCTTAGTTTTGTTTATCTTAAGTTTTTGTTCGTAGTTTTCCTTTTTCAGAATATCTTCTGTTAAGTTTTTAAAAGCAAAAAAAGTTGCATAAGATTTGTATTCATCTCCTCTACAAATATTTTGTGATTAATTGTGTTTAACAGGAACAACTTGACTAGTCTTCTGATCATGGAGCATGATGGAGCTTTGGGGATTTCTTTCTAGAGCTCCTTAATTTTTTGGTTCTTTAACAAAATTTTGGATGCACAGAGATGTTCAAATTTTCTACTAAAGTTTAGAAAACATTTGAATCAAAACCACTAGTTCTTTCTCAAAGTCTAATTTACATTTGGATCCAATTTGAGTACTCTACTATATTCGAATCCAATATGTTGTTTTATGGAATTTTATTCTACATTTTAATCCATTTGATTTATTGAGTTCTATTCCACACTTGAATTAACTATGAATACGTTCTACTATATTTGAATCTTAATTATGACATTTTAAAATAATTATTCAACATATGAATCCATTTGCGATTCTTTCAATAGCACTTTTAATTTTTAGTTTACGGGTTCTGTCTAGATGTTCAACTTACATTTCGATCGAATTTGAGTATTCTCTATTATATTTAATTCCAATACGCAATCTTTATATATTTCACTCTACATTTCATTCCATTTTGAGTCATTCCGGATATATATTTAAATTTGAATACTTTCAACTATATTTAAATCCAGTCTATGATCTTTTTATAGTTTTATTCTACATGTGATCCATTTTATTTTTTTGTTTATTTTACCAAAATTTTGATATAGTGAGAGGTTCAAGTTCTCAAATAAAAGATTCTAAAAATATTTGAATACCCATTATGTGTTCTAAAGGTCTATTTTACATTTGGATCCACTTTAAGTACTCTTTTCTATATTTGAATCCGATATGTGATGTTTTAAGAATTTTATTATACATTTGAAACTATTTTGAGTAATTCTAGAATTCTATTCTACACTTAAATTAACTGTGAATACTTTCTACTATATTTGAATCTAATATATGATATCTTTAAAATTGTATTCTATATTAGAATTTTTCTCAAGTTTTTTCAAGAGCTCTTTCAGTTTTTTGTTTTATTTTAGCAAAAGAAATTATACAAATGGAGATTCGGATATTCTAGTATAGATTGGTAATTATTTTAATCCAAATTACGGGTTCTTTTAAGTTTATTCTACATTTTCCTTAACCTCGAGTACTCAATACTGTATTTGAATCCAATATGAGAAAATTTTAGAAGATTATTCTACATTTGAATCCATTTTCAGTCATTCTTGAGTTCTATTCTACAGGTGAATCCAATTTTAAATACTTTCTACTATATTTCAATCCAATCTATGATTTCTTAAAACTACATTCTACATATGAATCTATTTTGAGTTCTTTGAAGAGCTCTTTTAGTTTTTGTGTTTTATAACAAAAGTTTCGGTACAAAAAGATGTTTGGTTTTGATAATATAGATTTGAAAACAATTGAATCCAAATTAAGGATTCTTTCCGGATGTCTATTTTATATTTATTTCAACTTTGAGTACCCTCTACCATATTTGGATCCAATATGTGCTCTTCATCAAATTTTATTTTACAATTAAATCCATTGTGTGTCATTCTAATGTTCTATTCTGCACTTAAATTAACTTTGAATACCTTTGACTATATTTGAATTCAATCAATTATTTTTTTAACAATTTTACTTTATATAAGAATTTATAAGGAGTTCTTTCAATAGTTCTATTAGTATTTTCTTTATTTTAACAATTTTTTGGATATAGAAATATATTCAATTCTTTCTAATAATATTTGTAAAACATTTGAATCCATTAAGTCACTTTAGAGTTCTATTCTACACTTGAATCCACATTGAGTACTTCTACTATATTTGAATCAAATTTATGATTTTTTGAAATTTTATTTCACATACGAGTCCATTTTTCATTTTTTCTAAAGCTCATTTATTTTTTGTTTGTTTCAAAAAAAATTATATTTTAACTTTTTGAATAATGAGCGAAGATTGTAAAGGGGGGTGAATACAGTCCATCAGGCTTTTTGGATTTACAAGCATAGACAAATTGGTAGTGACTAAATTGTGAAAGGAAATATGAGTCTTGATTTTAGCAAGAAAAAGATAACAGACAAAGAAATAAAGAACACACCACAAAGGAAATTTATCAATAATATATGTATATATATTATTAAAAACAATTCTTTCACATGGCAGCACAAACACTTTATCAAATTAATGGTGTTTCAATGTTTAGACTCTCAGTTTACTAAACTCTTTATGTCTAAGCTTAATGGATATGCACACGTAAAGATGAAAACTAAAATTAACTATATACTACATAAATTCCAAACTAGCTAAGACAATAAAGTTGACTTATTGTGGCCACTTCCACATTTAGTAACCCCATAACTGGAAACAAGAACGACAAAATGAAGTTTAGATTTGGTTGTTTGCAGCATAGGAGTAGATTACCTAATAGATCACATCTATTACGGATCAAAATAATGGTTTACTTGATTAGCAAAAGCTTGATGGACGATTTCCTCGAACAGCCATTGGAAAACCTGTAAAAACCGGTGGGTGGTGGTCCCACCGGGAGGACTCGGGTTCAAGAATAAGTAACGGAATAATTCTGAGTATTCTCTCTGAGTTGGAACTAAAATTGTGTACCTGATTAGGAGAATTTATCCCCTTTATATAGACGTGGTTTAGGTTTTTCGATCTATAATAGGAATTAGAATCCTATTTAGATCGTAATAATCTTTACCTTCTTTCTTTTTGTTGCTACCCAAGATTAGGGTTTTCTACCCTCTTTAGGAATCTTTGCTTGATTACCTTTAAGGATTCACTTCCTTAATCGGGTTTACCTAGTTTACTCTAGGTTTTTGCACCTCCTTATTTGAGTCATCTTTGGGCTTTTACCATATTGGACTTATTTTAAGTGGAGTTTTATTCTTTCTGGATCGTGCCTACTTGGGCCTTGATATTTCATACCCTATTTTTTGGCCACTACATTTGCCCTCCCCTATTTTCGAGGTAATTTATTTCACAAAAATATGATTCATTTTTTTACCAATAATCGGGGCTTATGAAAATTCAGCCCGTTCCCTCTCTCCTTGCGCTTCACGTCAAGGGAGCCCTCATTTTATAGCTCATGGCATTTTGTAGAGGGGTTTGAACATCCACCTTCGCTTTTGGTGCCAAGGAGTACTCTGGTTCCCATGTTTGGCATTTTTTGGGTGTGCCTAGAAATCCTCCTTACTGTTAGGGGCTGAGTGTCCGTATTTCCCATGTTGGCATTTTCAAATGGATGAAGACCTCTCTCCTTGGCGTTTGGAGCCAAGGAAATGCCCCTTCTCAATAGCTTGGCATTTTTTGCGTGTAGTTAAGCCTCTCCTTGGCGTTTGGGGCCAAGGAGATCCCATTCTACCTCTATTTCGTGTTTTGAGAGCCATATTACACTCCTCTATAGTGTTTAACGCCAAGGGGCTTCTTGCGGTCCACTCTTGGTAGTTTGTGAGTGTTCTAATATCTCTCGTTGGCATTTAAGGCGAAGGAGCATCCATTACTACTTCTCTTTGCCATTTTAGCCTCGTTGGATATCCCTCTCTTTGACATTTTAAGCAAGGGAGTTACGATTGGCGGTTTACAGCCCACCATAATGTGGAGGTAGAGGTTAAAACTGAGGGGAGATATATATATTTTTTCTTTAGTTTTCAAGAAAACCAGAAAAACAACTGAACTTAATTTTTAAACGGACAAAGCCAGTAATATAAAAGCAGGGGCCTCCTAAAACAATCATATCTACACGAACTGGTCTACACTAACAAGCATCCAAACACTTAATTAGTACCATAAACTCACATAGACAATTAAACAAACATCTTACTAGCAACATACAATTCAAAAAAATCAAAAATCAAAAAATTAAGTGGCATGCAGTTACAAAACTAATTCAATTAATATACCCACAACAACAAAATTAGGAAAAAATTATGGGTTTTAAATCAATCAAATAACTGATATAGGATAGTGTTTCACTAGATGGATTAGCGGTTTCCACAACAAACACAAAATTAGGGCTCAAAACACAAACCCAAACTCAAGAAAAATGAAAGTGATTAGAGCCTCGAATTTTGAATCAAATCCAAAGATAAAACTCTATTTTGAAGCTAAAGTCGTGGGTTAACTCACATTTTAAGCTAAAGCAGTGAGATTAGAGCCGCGAATGATGAAGCTACGTCGTTCTCTGGAGAGCTTCCTTCCGCCGACAAATCGAGAGCTACTTTATTCTATGTTATTCCCTGTGAGTGTGGGTTTTGTGTGTGTTACCTGGTTTTGTGTGTGTGTTTCCTGGGTGTGTGTTTCTCAGCTATACTTTACTTTCAGGAAAAGAGTTAATTTACTTTTAGGAAAAGGGTTAACAATAATAAAAAAGTTAGAAGTAATAAAAAAATTAGGGGTGGGAAATATTTGTGAAACGACCGTTTGTTTTTATTTTTTAACATTTTTTTGTAACACTTTACACATAAGTGTTGCAGTAGAAAATATTAATTACACACAAAATGTTAAGTGCTGCAATAGACTAGTAACTAAGGCAACAATTAGCAGAAAATGTTACAAAATATGTCGATTTTGCAACATCAAATTATCGGTGTTGCGATAGATGAAATTTAGTACAAGCAAAGGCAACATTGTCGTAGAAAATATTTTTTGTTGCAATAGTCCATCTATGGTGTAGTGACTTTAAATTGTCTAATCTGTTTATTTGGAAGTTGTTATTTGTTTGTCTTTTGGTCTAGGAGATGCTTCTGGGGAAAAACTTGTGTGGTGCTTATGTGTTTAGTTCTTCATCAATTTATCGTGTGTGTACTTCATATCTTTTCCGACTTATTCCGTAACATTAATTTCTAAAATTATATTCAAATGTCTCAACTTTGGTTTCTAATTTAATTTTAAGATATTATTATCAATTATAATGAATCAATATATGGATTGATAGATTTTCATACGAGCTAATCTCATTTGATCACCTAATCTTATTTTGTATTCTTATAGGGTAAAAGGGTGTCTTCAATTTTTCAACAAGTGTCTGTGATATTTCTTCTGTCTTTTGAGATTTGAAACTTAAATATAAGGAAAGTTTAGAGGTTTCTTAAAAAGCTACTCAACTAAATCTAAAATCCCCCATAATTGGTTAAATGCACCCAATTATCGGAAGAATATAAAAATGATGTGATATGGTTCTGCACATATGCAGCTGAACATGTTAAAGACATGAGTTTCATCTTATGTCCGTGTCATAAATATTTGAATGTTTTAGAAGTAGATGGTGTGGTAGAGTTATATGAACACTTAAGCTGTAATGGTATTGATAAGACTTACACTTGTCAGACATATCATGGTGAAAAGAAAGGGGAATATAAATCAAGAATTCTATAGCTGATAAAGAATTCCCTGAAGTTATCAAGGAAGAGTTGCGTGATCATCCTGATATGCACTAGCAGTTTAAGAATGACGCTTCATTACCTTTATGGCCTAAGTGCACTAACGCTTCTAAATTATGAGTTGTGTTGACTTTGTATAACTTAAAAGCTGGACACCAAATTTCTGACTATTGTTCCATGTTACTGATATTGAAGTTGACATGGGACCTTTTTGGATAGACCTTGGATCGAACATATTAATAAGGAAAACATTTTGGAGATTTTGATGACCAATGGTTAAGTACGTCTAGTATCATTTTTTTTACATTAGGTAATTTAGCTTCCTTAACAAATTGTACGTATCAATTTTTATATTACAAATTCTGATCATAAATTGACTGGTTTTAGGTATTTGTGTGAGATTTATTTGTCCAAGATTCCCCAGTTGACAATTAAGTTCTCATTTACATCTCCCCATAGTGTATCTCACTTGATAGATAGGTCTGAAACGTCCATATATTTCGCCAAACGTATACTTGAATATGTTGACAAGGACCACGTACTTTTTATTCCATATAATATTTCGTAAGTTATATTTTTTTATATGTACATGTAATTTTTCTTGGACCAATACAATTAATTCTAACTACAATAATTAAATTACAGGAAACATCGGGTGTTTCTTGCCACCAATACATTAACGGAGAGCGTCTATTTTATGGATCCATTACGATCTAGCACAATTGCAAAGTTTAAGGATTTAAAAGCGGTTGTAGAAACCTGTTTAGATCTATTACCTCTTTCCTTCTCTATCTTCCTGTGTTTTTTATTTATTCTACTGCTTTTATAATTTAGTTGTGTTCGGTGACTTCCGATCATATAAGCAAAACAAATATAATTGGACACAAATGATCATCTGCTTAATTAAAATTCAATTATATTTGGATGTTTTATCGAAAACTGAGGTCGTAAAGTCCAATATTAAGGTCCAAGTGCAATAGCAAATGGTCACACATTTTTTTGCTGTTAAAGGCAACTAGAATTTTGGGAGAGAATACTGAATTATGTGTTGAAAATTATTCCATATTTCTTAAAAGTTGAGAAATATTAGATGGCTACTCTCTCCATGTGTGCGTTATTATGTATTCTTTCAAGTACTAGCGATCAATATATATTTTGGAATTTAGGACCTTTTGTGGCAAATATCTGGCTACTACACGTATTCATTCTGTTTAGTACTCCTATATCTTAAATGTGTTTAGGTTATTGTTCATATATGGTGCCGTGTGTCCTTGTTTGTATGGCAAAATTTTGTGAAATACAGTTTATGACTAGAGCAAGCTTCATGCTCTGACCCTATAGTAAACTGTCTGTAACTTTAATTGAAATTGTAATTAAAATGCCTCTACGACACTTATTATATAGTTGTGTACTAGACAGTGATTAATGTCAAATCCTCTAATATTAGGCTTTCTATTTCGTCGAACTCTGAACCTTGTAGTTGTTAAGATGAATATGTTGGAAACACAAGATGTACAATTTTACATTTGAGTTTTTGAAATTGAAATTAATAAGTCTCTTTGAAACTCATGTGCTACTCCATCTCTTTCTCTTTCTCTTTCTAGTTCTAGTTCCCTCTCTATATATATATAATGTATGTGTAGCATGTTTGTGGCCCTCCACAAAATAGTATTCTAAGTCTTGTGGCATTTAATTCTATTTTCATGTATTACAAAATTTGTGTAGGCACTTGTTCCATTTAAGTTTATTTTTATGTATTACAAATATGCCAAATTTTATAATTGGAAATTTAACTTTCTTAACTTTAGGCAATAAGTTTATATGTGCATTAAAATTTTTTATTCTATTTTATACATTTTTCCATTTTAGATATTTAATTTTTTAAAGTTTGCTTTGGAAAATAAGAGCTTGCAGGTTTTTAAATTTTTTAAATGATTGTTTTTATTATATGATTCAATGGGATTATTTTATTAAAATTTTCGGTATTGTACATTTTTGTTACTTGATTCCCTGTCGCTGGCCAAATTTTATCTGAACTTTATATAACGTGACTTACTTGTGCAGACTCCAGAAGTTATTGTCATGTTATTATTATGGCAACTGTCTCTTACTATCTCACAATGCTTCGGAGAGATGCCATGTTATATATTCGTTCTCCTAACGCTTATTAAATTGTACTATAATAGTGCTATCAGGTTTTTTCAGACTTGTAATCAGAAGATTTATAGTAGAATAGGTTTCAACACCTTCAAGTGGATATATATACAGGTCATAAATTTCGATCATTATATAGGTTTTTAGCTTTAAACATACGCTATATTGTTGTCCTATGGACTTAAATAACAATAATTACTATAGCACTCATAAGAGCGGTATGGTATTGTACTACAATAGCAATGGCTTGTATTTGGCAAAAAGTTCTATATAAAAAAGAAAATAAGCGCTATGCATCTTCAGAAATGTAGTAGTGATTTTATCAAAATTTATAATATCTTACACACAACCAACGCATCTTATTAAATTTACAATAAACATCCAAATATATATAAAACTTTCCAGTTTTGTTCCATATATAACAACTAGCATGAGAATTTTAAATCTTTAGTTCGTCTTCATCCTGCTCCAACTGATATGTCTCCATACTTACCCTCTTGAGGAGATTATTTTAGATATCTTCTAAAGTTTTGCCTGAGAAATATGAAATATCAAAATACTGTATGTTATTTTGAATACCCAATATAGATAGGTCCATCATCATTAATTTTCCTAGACCTGAATATGGGACTCTTGTTCACTTCAATCACTAAAAATATCCATCAACATTAATACAACGAATAAGTAATAATAGTGCGTAAACAGTACTAAATATAAAATTACCAGAGCAGTACTAAGCTGAGAGTTGAGATCCCCAATTGCTTGTATCTGATGTTCATTTATTTTCCTTAACTGTTGGTTGATAGCTCTTAAGTCTTTGTTTTGCACACTCAAATCATGATTCTGTTTGTTGAGTCGTTCAAACTCAGCCTAAATTATAAAATATTACTGATCATGCTAGTAATTAGCTAATAAAATTTAACTAAACAAATAGAGAAAATTAAGAAAGGAGTTAAAATGGAATACACTACCTTCTTCTTTTTCCTGTGTCTTCTAGCGTTTTCTGCTGATTTCGTCTGTTTTTGTAATCTTGATTGTTTACTGTTCTGTCCATCCTGCAAAATAAAATAAATCATTTATAGCATATAGGATCATTATATGTTTGATCCCAAAACTGCAAAGTTTATTCAGTATCCTTATGCTAAACCCTATTCACATAAAGAAGGTGAACAAAAACTTACATTTAATGTTTCACCATTGTCAAATGCTCTAAGAGTAGAAAGACTGCAAGAGTTGTTCAAGTCATTAGATTTGTTGATGTGTCTTACATAAAACTTAATTCATTCTTTACTAATATTTGTAGTTTCATAGCGCATATTCGTAAACGTATGTAATTCTTTTGAGTGCTATAAAAGCCAGTGGTACTGAAGTGTGGATAGCTTAACATAGCGGCCATTTCGGCACTATAAAACTTGTCGTTAGTGTACAGACAAACCTCTGCGTTTGTATGGCAAAACCTCGAGGGTGATCAACATTATCTGTGGATTGATTGCGAGGAGGGAATCCCCGAGGTGGTCCTAATTGACGATTATCCTCCAGAAGCACCTGTACAATCATTTCATTGTCACTAAGTATGTCATAGTTTTAATGGTACAACAATTAAAATATACCAAATAGAACAAACGCCAAAGCCTAGAAAACCAACCTGCAAATGGTGATGTTCATCTTTGACCACATTTTTACTTTGAACTCTTGCCATCGATAAACCTTTAAGAATAACACAAACGAAACAAAGCAAAACTGTGTTAGGCAACTCCCGGGTATATAACTATGAATTGAGTGAAAGTAATATGTGATCTTGAAATTCTGTTATATTGGTTTAATATATCACCTTAACCAAAATATTAGATAAAATACAATTATTTTACAAAATATAGTTTATACTTATATACTTAATTGAATTGATAAAAAATCTGGTACCTTAATGCTTTGATATGAATTCATTAATCAATTCAAGGCGTCTATATTATAACATCACATTTTTTTTCATGTAAACATAAAGATATCGTACCTTAGATAGAATCTAACTACAGTATCCCTGTAAAATGTGTTTTGGGATGAAAGATAGTATATTAATTATACATATATACTCTAGATAATAAATAGGAAGAGTTATATCTATAAGTGTTATACTGTTTTTATATTTGTGACAAAAAGTTGCCTAAAGAATACAAATATATTTATTACTATGATAAAATTGTACATACATTTATGCATAAGGCAACAAGTGGATAGGTGGTGGATGCATAAAATGAGAAATTGCAATTTACTATTAATTAATACAGTTAAATTACAGTCTTACAAATATAAGGTTTTGTAATATATATTTTCGAAATTGAACCAATAACTTAATGTAGGTATATAATTTGGATGAGCAAGGATTGCTATTAAATTTATAAAATAATATTTAATTTGACAAATGTTTGTTATTTTAATAGAATTATAGGATAAATATTTATTTAATTAAATAATTATTTAAAAAAAATTATAATTTTTTATTTAAAATACATTGAATAAAAAATAATGTGTCAATAAGATAAGTATTCTCCATTTAATTATTGATTTATTTTATTATTATGTATATAATATATTTTTTGTAATTATATATTTAAACTTTTATTAGAAACTAAATATATAGAAAAATTTATACGATACTCCCATATAAAGAAGAAGATAATTATATGAGGGATACCTCTTTTCCTTGTCTTGGCCTTTTGTAACGGCTTCCTACTCTCGTCTAGGCGGGAGACGACTAGAGAGCATGCAAGGGAGCACCTTGGTCGTTTTTGATATTCGATGGAGTCTCTCCTTGGCAAAGGGAGTTACAATCCATCTCTTTTAGCGGCTTCAAAGTGCCAAATTGTATCCTCCTAGGCATGAGGCGCCTAGAAATCTATTCCTTCCCCACCATGGCGGTGTAAAGATGGTGTGAGGGTTTCTCCTTGCCGTGGGGAGCGGGGAGCCAAGGAACCTCGTTTTACCTAACATTGATTGTCTAGGGTTTAACTTAGTGATCCTCCTAGGAGTTTGGACGCCTAGGGACTTCGTGTGCTACCTATCATTGCGTTTTGGTAAAGAAATGCGCGACCTGGTTTTGTGTGTGGCACCAAGGAGTCCTTTCATTTTGTCTACTTGGGCGATATAGCGCTTCTCATTTTGTACTCCGAAGGTGTTTGGATGACAAAAATCGAATTGAATTTGTCTTGAGAATACGACATATTGGGCCCACTTGTATAGGGAAGAGTGGGAGATCTACAACAATGAGCAACATAACTTTTGGGTATGATTTACATGCAACTCATGATGATGTGCTAATGATAGCATTCTAATATGTGTTCATAATTGTACAACTAAGAAGAACACATTATGTAATAAAAGACCTTGTAAACTCACTAGTATACAAGTATCAAGTTGTAAATATAATGCTAAAATAACTCTTTTCAGATCTTGTTGATTGTCTAATCACCTAGAATCATTAGACAAGTTCCCTACAATAGGAGTATTTATCCCCTATGGGTATGAATCATCAGGGGAAAGATTACCAGAAAGCAAATCATTGAGGTTGTCTTTTTGCTTGGAAAGAGAGCCTCAATTATGTTAATAAAGGTTCATAATTTTGAAGGACATTGGTGGTCCAGGATATAGGTGGCATTTTATTGCTTAGCCAAAGAAGGATAGGTGAAAAGGAATGCAATCTATTAACATCAAAGGAGTCCACACCATCAAGGGAAAACTCGTGTGGTTCACACTATAAGGGGATTGTTGCAATTCATTTTTCCTTAGTAGAAATAGTCATTTTGTACTCTGTATTAAGTGATCAAGATATTTTTCGGACAAAATTTGTTACTTAGCAAGAGAGAAGCTCTAAATTGTAAAAGATTTAGAGAGTTTGTTTTAAAGCTTGCTTTGTAATTTTGTAGCTGCATCAAATTGCATATTTGTAGCTAGGAAAGCATTCTTACTTATCCTGAAAGACCTTTCGAAGTTTTATGCCATTGAAGCTTTGATAATGTTTCTTGTGTGCTTGATCTTAGGTTTGCTTGTCTCAAGTTTCTATTCATAGATTTCCTTTATCAGAATATTTTCTGTAAGTTTTTAAAAGCAGAAAAAGTTGCATAAGATTTGTATTCACCTCCCTCTATAAATCTTTTCTGATTCATTGTGCTTAATAGGAACAACTTGACTAGTCTTCCGATCATGGATCATGATGGACGTTTGGGAATTTTGTTCTAGAGCTCTTTAATTTTTTGGTTCTTTATGAAAATTTTGGATGCAAGGAGATGTTCAAATTTTCTACTAAAGTTTATTAAACATTTGAATCCAAATCACTGGTTCTTTCTCAAAGTCCATTTGAGTAATTGAGGAGTTCCACTCCACACTTGAATTAACGTTGGATACTTTCTACTACATTTGAATCCAAATTATGAATCCATTTGCAATTCTTTCAAGAGCACTTTTAATTTTTTGTTTATTTTAACAAAATTTTAGATATGGTGAGAGGTTCAAATTTCCTTAAAAGGTTCGACAATATTTGAATCCAAATTATGGGTTCTTTTTAGAAGTTTAACGTACATTTCGATCCACTTTGCGTATTATCTATTATATTTAAATTCAATACGCGGTCTTTATATAATTTTATTCTACATTTCATTCCATTCTGAGTCATTCCGGATATCTATTTATCTTTGAATACTTACAATTATATTTAAATCCAATCTATGATCTTTTTATAGTTTTATTCTACATATAAATCCATTTCAAGTTCTTTCAAGAGCTAATTTAAATTTTTATTTCCTTTAAAAAAAATTTGATATAGTGAAAGGTTCAAGTTTTCAAATAATGGTTCTAACAATATTTGAATACATTATGGGATCTAACTAAAGGTTTATTTTACATTCGGGTGCACTTTGAGTACTCTCTTCTATATTTGAATCCCATATGTGCTCGTTTAAGAATTTTATTGTACATTTGAATCTATTTTGAGTCATTTTGAATTCTATTCTACACTTAAATTAACTTTGAATATATGCTGTTATATTTAAATCCAATCTATGATCTCTTTAAAATTGTATTCTATATATGAATTGTTTTAAAGTTTTTTCAAGAGCTCTTTCAATTTTTTAATTTTTTAAACAAAATTTTTGATACTATATTTGAATCCAATATGAGATATTTTTAGAAGATTATTCTACACTTCAATGCATTTTGAGTCATTCTTGAGTTCTACTCTACACTTGCATCTAATTTTAAATACTTTCTACTATATTTGAATCAAATTTATAATTTCTTGAAACTACATTCTACATATGAATATATTTTGAGTTCTTTCAAGAGCTCTCTTAGTTTTTGTATCCTATAACAAAATTTTGGGTATAAAGAGAGGTTTGATTTTTATTATAAAGATTCGAAAACATTTGAATCCAAATGACAGTTTCTTTCCCGAGGTCTATTTTACATTTATGTTAACTTTGAGTACTCTCTACCATATTTGGATCCAATATGTGATCCTCATAAAATTTTATTGTACAATTAAATCCATTTTGTGTCAGTCTAATGTTCTACTCTACACTTTAATGAACTTTGAATACTGTTGACTATATTTGAATTCAATCAATGATTTTTTAAGTAATTTTATTATATAAGAATCTATAGGTAGTTCTTTCAATAGCTCTATTAGTATTTTGTTTATTTTTTTAATAGCTCTATATAGAGAGATATTTAATTCATTCTAATAATGTTTATTGTTACGGATCAAAATAACAAATTAAAGTTAAGGATTACATGAATACAAGAAACCCGCAAGATGATATCCTAAGCTCCTTGGAAGATCGCCGGAAATCCTGCAAAAACCAGTGGGGGTAAAATTAGCTAAAATTATGTAAAATTATATGAATACAAAGTAAAGTAATGGAAGAATTATGTAAATTCTCTCTGAGTTGGAGCTAAAATTGTATACCTCATTTTTAAAATTAATCCCCTTTATATAGGCGTGAATTAGGTTTTCTGATGTCTAATAGGAATTAGAATTGTATTTATAAGGTAAGTAGGTTTTACCTTATTTCTTCTAACTTGCCCCTTCAGATTAGGGTTTCTACCCTCTCTAGGAATCATTGCCTGATTTATCCCTAAGGAATATGTTCCTTATTTGGAATTACCTAGATTTATTATAGGATTTCTGCACCTTCTTCATTAAGTCCCGCCACTTTGGACCTTTGCCGTATTGGGCTTGTTTTAACTCGAGTTTTATTCCGGTTCGGATCTGAATCGTGCCAAGTTGCGCCTGAGTGCTTCGGACCCTATTTTTGGGCCACTACATTTGGCCCCCTATTATCCAGATAATTTATTCCGTGTAAATATGATTCGTTTCGTACAGAAAATCGGGGATTATGAATTCCTGCACCCGAGTTATTCCTCCTTGGCGTTGGAACGCCAAGGAAGCTCCATCTTAACCATCTTGGCATTTTTTAGAAGTGTTAAGAAGACCTCCTTGGCATTGGCGCCAATGAGCATATCATGAATCCTTGTTTGGCGGTTTGCACTAAATAAATGAGGCTTCCTAGTCGATGGCTCCTAGGAGACCTTTATTAAGCCATCTTGGCATTTTTCTCAAGAGAATAAAGAAAGTCCTTGGAGTTTGAATGCCAAAGAGTACTCATGGGAACTTTATTTAACATTTTAATAGTTGAGGGGGTAGTTTACTTGCCGTTTGGACATCGAGAGATACCTCCTTGCCTTGCCTTGGCGTTTTGCAAGGGCGCCTAGAAATCTATTCTATCCCCACCTTGGCGGTGTAGGGATTGTGTGAGGGTTTCTCCTTGGGATGGGGAGCCAAGGAACCTCAGTTTACCTAACCTTGATGGTCTAGGGTTTAACTTAGTGATCAACCGAGGCGTTTGGACGCCTAGGTACTTCGTGTGCTGCATATCATGGCATTTTGGTAAAGAAATTAGCGACCTGGTTTTGCCTGTGGCACCAAGGAGTCCTTTCATTTGTCTACTTGGGCGTTATAGCGCTTCTCATTTTGAACTCCCATGGTGTTTGCACGCCAAAAATCGAATTGAATTTGTCTTGAGAAGACGACATATTGGGCCCACTTGTAGACCATCCATCTTCCCTTCTCTCCTATATAAGGGACTCATTGCTCATTTTTACTTCACAATCTCATTGGATCAAATCTTATTTCTTCGAATTTTCAAGTTCTCTCTATCAACCTCTTTAGCAAACAACGGCTTCTCGAAGAACTCCCTTAGCTCACTCTTCTCGAACTTCCTTGAGCGAATTGCTCACTCTTCCCACGGTCGATTTCTCTCCTCCAATCAATGTAGAGCCTTTCAACTTGCCAAGCACTCTTACCGCCAACGACATTGAGCATCTGGCTCAGACCTTTGATATCAAGGACGACTTTGAAGCAGTCGTCCCTTCTCCGGATGATCGTCTATTCACATGGAACAGTCTTCTCTATGTGTATAAGGAGTCCCTGCTCTCTGAACTCCGTATTATTTTTCACAGAATTACTTGCCACTTGTTGGCTACGGCGCACATATCCCGTGGTCAACTGCACCGCAATGGACACAAGACAATCCATACCTTCCTCGGATTTTGCAAGCTCAAGGACATCGAGCCCACGGTGGGTATCTTTCGGAAGATATTCCGATTCAAGAGTTGTTCTCCTCCCTCGGACAATACTTTTATTAAAAGGTAAAGCTGAAAACTTTGCAAGTTTGCAACCACAACAATCAGATATATCATTTGTTTGCAAATATCCTAACAATCAAGTAGAAACTAAATACTTTAATCGATAGGAAGACAAATCAACAGCTGAAGCTGCCACATATATGACTTTAAGTTCATCAAGAATATAAAGTTGTCCCTGCCTACAGCCTGTCCCAATCATCCTCCTTGATCGTGAATCTGGCACAGAACAAGAGGTAGAAGAAAACAAAATTGAGAGACCAGAATCACATAATTAACTCGCAGAAACAAGGTTCATAGTTAGATTTGAAACACAGAAGACTACTGAAAACGAATAATTAGCTGTGAAAATAGGCACAGTTCCTGCTAATGACATAGGAGTACCATCAATAGTTATAAAAGATAACGACGGTATATCATATAACTTATCAAATGAAATAATATCAGATGACATGTGATGAGAAGCACCTGAATCTAGAATCCATTTTGATGATGATATACCTGACTAGCTAGTTGAGGACAACCTTGGCCTAGAGAAGCATAAGAGGCATGTGATTGTGAAGACAACAGTTTCTGACCATTCAACTGAACACTAATGGCTTGAAGAGAATCATCTTTTTCCGTAGCCATGACAATACTAATTTACGAAGCGAAAGAAAACCTAACAAACAAACGAAGAAAATAAATGGTAAAATTATGAGAAGACGAATCGAAAAAAAAAACTAAGCAGCCAAGATCTAAATCAGAAATCCTAAACAAACAATTCAAATCAAAAATACAAGTAAAAAGAAAAGGGACACCTCAATCTTCAATCCCCCAATATTGGAAACTTGAGTAACCTGGCTCTCATGCCATGAAAACTTAGGGTTTTGAGAAACTTCTCATATTAACATTGAAAATAAATATGTGAGTGTTTTACATTATATAGATGAGGGTAATAAAATAAGTATGCAAGCAAATTACCTAAACTACCTCTAGTACTGATATACATAAATAAAAGTAGTAGAATACTTCTATACGCCAAGTTGAACACTGATATATAAATGATTGGTGCGGCTTCTGGCTAAATGTTGGGCTAGAGAATCATTAAAATTATATTAAATCTATATATATAGAAGTAGGCTTAGGGCAGACATTAGGTGGTCTAGACATAGGTTCAAGGTTTGTTTTGTTAATTAAACTCCACAGTATTGCTTTTTAGGTTTATATCCGAACCAGCAGGATTTTATTTATACTTTTGATAAACTTTTTTAAAACTAATTGATTGGCCGCATCAATTTATTGTATTTAAGGGAAAAGAATGAAATCGATCTTTTAATTTTTGTTGTGAATAAGCTTCTTACATTTTTTTAGCTCATTTTAAAATGGTTCTATAAATTTTAATATTGTGCTTTATTTTAAAATTTTATATGATAATTTTTTTTGTCTCATTCAGAACAAATATGAAGCATATATTTTTTGACAAATGTTCGTTGCATAATAATTATCTTTTACTAGAACATTTATTTCTTTAATTTTAGTTGATGGGGACTGCTTATATATATATATATATAACCCGTCGTACACATTATAAATTATTTCTAGCTGTGTAATTTGGCAGATAAGAAAAATTTGGCAAATAAGAAAATGTCGATAACAATTACTTTTATTTTAATAGTACAGGTGTACTTGGTTGATCGAAAATCAAAGGAAAACATTTACAAGTAAAAATGTAAGTAAATTAAAATTAAAAGTACAATAAAATTCAGAGTATGAAAATTAAAAGTTTTATGGGATTAACCATATAAAAGAGCAAGTAATTAGTAAAAAAAATTATGGTTTCATTTTACTTCCTCCATTACTTCTAAAATGCTTTACTCTAGATTTTAATTTGTAAACAAATAAGTAGAAGTAATTCATTTTACTTGACAATGTTTTACGTCAACTTTTGTTATGTTATCACTCCTGTGTAGAAATTTTGATTTACCTAGATGTTATGATGCTAACTATAGGGAAAATACGAGAATACTTCTTAGTTCATTCAACTTTATATGTGTTGTTGTTTTTACTAGTACAGATGTGTATACATATATCTATATGGTTGCTGCCTGTCTAAAAATATAAAAGTAGCCTTATGATCAATTTAAGGGGCTTAGTATTTCGTTAATTTCCATATTGACTTTGCTCTTGGTATATATGTATAGGTATATCTATCATTTTCGAAAGTATAATTAACCTCCTCGGTGTGGACGGCAAGCCAATCCCAATCAGCTCGATCTACATTGACCTCGACGAGGCAGTTATGATGGCAGCGAGGACTGAACAATCAGAGCACTCAAGAGGGTATCTTAATTCTTTTGAAAATCTATTAAACCTTGTTCAATTTTACTTCTCTATACAGTTTTAGATCAAGATTTTAGTCAGAAATTTACTTTATTAAACATTAGATGCAGAGGCTATCCCATAATTAACATAGAGAGATCTAAATCCCTAATATTGTCATCCGATGGAAGTTTTCAACAAAAAATTATATTTCTAGTAGTACGAGTAACATTAATTAGTTGCATTCCCAATATGCAAACTAGTCTATGCATGTAATATGCATCATATTTGTAATGCAGACCTTGTATTATGTTCTCTCACCTTTTTTTTTATTTTTTTGGGTAAATGAGTATATAATAGATAACGAAAGAGTACAAAGAGTCTAACTCTATGATTCTGGCCACGCAACGAAAAGCTATGAATAGGCCATCTCTTTTAAGAGGAGATAGACCATTAATAGAGACTGGTCCTAGAAATAAACCTAAGGATAGAAGAAAGACGAAGAGTTTTACAATATTAGAGCCAACAGGAAAACTGTGGTTGTTTTGCAGCCTGTTCGTGAAACCATTGGCTTGAATGCAGCCTTCTTCTAATGTCTATGGAAATGTGCAGGAAGATCTTTGAGGGGCACATGTATCCTCCTTGATGTTTTCTTATGTTTCTTTTAAGTTGTGTCCACGCATTTGCAAATTCCTCATTTATATGTATGTCTATTTAGAGTGATACTAGTAGAGAGGAAGAGAGATGCATGAATATATAGAGGGATAATCCATTATGTCAGATCTGATTTGGGTCTGTAAATACTCAATAGCCTGTTTCCTACAACTTTTGTTTCTATTATTAGCTGTTGCCCGTAACCTATATATATGTACCATGCTGTAATTAGCTTTGTAGTACTGAGAAGGCTTGTTTGTGCCTCACTGATATTTATGTTTTCTAGTGAATATCCTTAGTTAGATTGAGCATGAGTTAAATTCATTACTGACAGCCTTTCTTAGGAGGTGTGTAGAATACCCCCACTTGTTTTCTTAACTTAGCTTTGAAATGATCATTGTTAAAAAGTCTAATAGGCCATTTTTTATTTTCTTGTCACAAGAGTTTGAGCTTTTGTTTGGGAGGACTGCTTATAGTGTTTATAATAGATTTTTTGTTTTTTTATTAATAGAATTTATTGGCTCCCTCCTCATTTAGGTAAGAAAAGAACTACCCAACGGGTACCTCAGTTATTTGAGATGGAAGACTTAGGATACCTAATATTTTAACTATAAAAAAGAGTAACTCCAACCATTTCTACAGGAGAAACCGTCAATGTATCCGGGTTAATGTATCCGGGTTAATGGCGTGCATGGTAGCCAATGATATACATCTTTAGTGATCTAGTAGTTCACTCTCGAACGTGAATTCCTGGGGGATAAAAGTGTCTTAGAAAAAAAGTGTCTTTAAATTTAATATGAATCATTTGTATGTTTTTTAAATTTAAATTACATATTAATTCTATGCATGGTTATAAAACTAGGTCGAGCATAGGAAGTTCTTCACCAGTTACATAGGTGGTCCCTAAAAATAATGGTGCAGCTCAAAAGAAACAAAATGATGAGGTATTTCTTTTCTTTAGTTATAACTCCTTGTTACTAAACTGAGCGTTATAATCAAGTATAAGAATAATTTGTTGCTTACGGCTACAGTCAAAAGATCAATTTATCTATATCCGACCAAGGAAAGAATGCCGCCGCCATAATACTGAAAATGCTTTTTCAAATGGGCGACAGAATTGGCTTCAATGTATAAATTCATTTTGATAATGTACTGGTAATTAATACTGTATGCAATAATAGCTGCTGCCTGATTCTCTTTATTTTGTTTCTCGGAATTTTGGCAGTTAATTTACGGAACCAAAGCCAACCCAGAATCAACAACTGAAGCCAGGAAGCAATCCAAGTGACAGCATTATAACGTACACTCATTGTATGGCAATTTCACCCATAAAACCTACTTGTCTTTTATCTGCTTTGGAAATGGTTCTACAATGTGCTGTTGGAAGTATAAGTTAGACTCCCAGATTGTTTCCTGAAGTGTTTTTAGTGAAGTACATGGACCTATATATGTTCTAAAAAGTTTATTCTGGTGTATGAACATTGAGTTTGTCTCTATTTATTTGGTTTTCTATAATTTTGAACCAATGTTTCTTTTCGTCATAAGAGTCACAAATTTGATTCATTGAATGTGTTATATATCTTGTAACCCTACAAATTGTACAAGGTTGTGATGATATAAACACAATGAAATATTATGATAAAAACATTGTTTGACTCTCAACATGTGCGGTAACGTATGGAAAGACCGTCTTAAAAGTGTATAAAAAATCTTTTTTTCATTAGAATTGCTCTTTAATTTATAAACATTAATTGCATGATTGTTTTTTGAGTAAAATACTTATATCTCGATCCACATTTAGTAATACCAGGTGATGATCCCCAAACGTACCAAATTAAAAGGTGCAGTTGAAATAGAAATACTTTTATCAAAAGGTAAAGCTGAAAACTTTGCAAGTTTGCAACCACAACAATTAGATATATCATTTGTTTGCAAATCTCCTAACAATCAAGTAGAAACTAGATACTTTAATCGATAGGAAGACAAATCAACAGCTGAAGCTGCCACATATAGGACTTTAAGTTCATCTAGAGTATAAAGTTCTCCCTGCCTACCGCCTGTCCCAATCATCCTCCCTAATCGTGGATCCAGCACAGAACAAGAGGTAGAAGAAAACAAAACTGAGAGACCAGAATCACATAATTGACCCACAGAAACAAAGTTCATATTTAGATTTGAAACACAGTAGACTTTTTAAAACGAATAATTAGATGTGAAAATAGATCCAGTTCCTGCTAATGACATAGGAGCACCATCAATAGTTATAAAAGATAACGACGGTA
>JAUEJK010235852.1:0-16547 GCA_032274865.1 Eryngium alpinum
GTCACTCTGCTTGAAGAATTTTCTGTTCGCTTTTTAGTTTTATGGAACCACCTTGTAATAGATCGAGTACCTGAAATGTAAAAAATATATGAGTTTAAGCAGTGATCTTCATATAATGTTACTAGAGCGGGAGTCTGAATAGTATGCAATTTTATATTTTGTGAGGCAATTTTGTAGTGTTGCAGAAGTTTGTCCTTCCTGATGTGTGTACACATAATTACCTTGTAAATGGGTTTTACAAAAGTGGTGACTTGGAGATGGCGAAGTTGATAATAATTGACATGTTATGCAGGGGACCTTCTCCTAATTGTACGTGGTGAATGCCTTTAGCTAAATTACTAAGCATAATTGTGAAGTGAAGCTAAATGCATATCAGGTGCAAACTTGTGGTGGATTCAGGATTGGGAGGATATTCTGGAGCGCCTATATGGATAAGCAGCTGCTAGAGCTGCAACTTGATACACCCCAACTCAACTCCAAAATTTGACTGAAATCCCGCTCTGCCCCAATATACTCCAATAAAACATATGTAAAACCCGGAATATGAGGCCATTTGACTCGTTTAATATGTTTGAGTTCAAACAAGAAATTTAAGTCCTTAGCTCGACTCTAACTTGATTAAAGTTAACTCTTAACACAAATTCAGCATATCCATATTCGAATTACAGCTCTAAGCAGCCCAGTTATAAACGTATTGGAGGGTACTTGTTTTGATAAAAAAGGAAAACTTTATACTGCTCCAAAAAGACAAGAAGCACACAATTTCTACTTCACATATGCGATTATTATCCCAACTGTCCAAATGAATCTCATCCGAACTAGGACTTTGGAGAGCCACTGATGCTGCTCACAATATCTGCAGATATTATTATGCAGATGTGGTTGTTGCCAAGCAAGAGTGGCTCCTATGGTTTCAGACAATGGTGGTATGGTTCAGCTCAAAGTAAGTATTTTGGAGATTGGATTTACAGAACCGCGGTCTGCATTTATAACATGCCTATTCTCAATAAACTATATGAACTTAGAAACTAAAACTGGTACAGGAGTCATTGAAAACTATAAAGACATAGTCCTGCTATACATTCGAGATTTGTGCAGTGTTGTATATATATTATTTAGTCATGTACACCACTTCTATTTTACCTGCTTTTATGATTACAGCTATTATCATGTCCAGAAAGTCTTCATTTGGACAAAAGGAGAAACTCAAAGAGAACTAGTCCTAGAATACCATTTGGAATGGAGTTACTACATTTGTCTCAACTCCCCAAGTTCGAAAGTGGTATCATTAAATAGAAGTGAAACATAGTCAAGAAGACTCTAGTTTATTTATGCGAATTATCATCCAGCATCATTTATTATAACAGCAGCAATGTGTCTAAGACAAGTAAGTATTGTATCAATGCTTTTTTTACTAGAGTTCAGCTTCTTAAATATTTAGTAATTTGTATACCCCAGTCAGAAATCACCACTTTCTCATGCCTCAACTTAGGAAATTGTTGAGGCATACAGACACATTTAGTATTGACACTCAGCAGACGGATTTTTTGGTGGTAATTCCAACTATTACTCTTTTAGGAATACACACAAGCCTGAAGAAAATCGAGCTAATGTAACAAATCACAAACTAGACATCTGACCACACGGAATACCACACAGGAAAAGGGTATATAACCACTGGGTGCATAGAGAAGGTTAGTTATGATAGTAAAACATAGATGGAATGGACGTAGAAATATGAATATGAATTATGGCTGCTTTCAAAATTCCAAGACAATGATATATATAATGAATTGATTCTAAAACTGGAAATATGATCTACAAATGCAGTAGGTCAGTAGGAAAGCATAGTTGCAATTTTCGAAACATACAGAAACAAATTCAACAGAAGCCTTATATACAAGGTAATCGCAGAAGCAAAATATATAGACTAGGAGTCAAAAATTCAAATCAAGTAAAATAACTAGGTGTCACTCAAATCAAAAAATGACAAGGTAAAGGACTCTCATACACGGAGGCTCATGTTACAATTTCAACAATATTCCCAAACGAACTAATATTTTCAATTTCAGTCTGAATCCACAAATATTAGGAGTATATAATACTTTTTCCCGAGTTTAGGGTTTTTTATCGACAATGAAGAATGCAACAAATTCAAACAATATGCATATTAGATACCTGAGATTAAACAAAATTAAGTGTAGGAATTTAAAAGAGATGAATCAGAGACTTACGCAATACTCGTCGCATTTTGAAGAATATAGTTTCTCAAAAACCACCAGATGAATCTCAGAAACCACAAGATCAATCGAAACAACCTGTTTTCAATTTCTGAGAAGATGCTAAAATCGGAGCTGAAAACTAATCGGCGCAGTTGATAGAGTTGAATTTGGATTTCTGCATTTTTTGTTGTTCTTCGTAATGTAGAGAAAATATGGCGGTTGTTCTTCTATTTTTTCTATCAATTAATCTACATCGTTTAATTTTTTTTTAAAAATGGACGGATGAGATTAGTTCTCTGGTCTAAATTTTTTTTAGGTTTTCTCTTGAACTTGACTCATATATATATGATAGGTTCGTGCCCCGCTGGAACTTGAGGACGACCTACCCAGAATATCTTGCTACGATCTCCCTGCTACCTGAGAATCACGAGCACACGTCACTGTAAGGATCCAGGTGATTATTCACCAAGACCCCTCCAATGGGAGAATAAGAAACCAAGGAACGAAAAAGAGAAACGTATTTGATATATGGAAATCCTTGACTTTTTTAAGGAGTATTCTTCCTTTATTTACTTTTGAAAATGTATCTTTAAGTCTTCTATTTTTAGACGTGGGATTTGTTCCTTTACTAATATATTAGTTTTATTTACCTTGTATGGATCTCTTGTATCCCTTTTTGGGCAGTTATATTGGTCGTGGGCCCGGTGTTCTTTACTTAGCTTTTATCTTTCTTTGTTGTGGGCCCATTAATAGTCTCCCAAACTTTGGCTCAAAGCCCTTTAGGGTTTAAGACAAACTTTACTAATTGTTAAATTATGAGAATGTTGTCATATATTGATACTAGTGCATCTATTTATTATATTTTATTCTTTGGTATTCGTGCTTTTATTGATATCCGTGTAATATTCGTGTGATACGGTATATATATTGTGACTTTCCTTTTTGCAGATTTTTTATTCTTAAGAAACAATTCTCTCATAGACAAAGGGTTTTTCTTCTAAATAATCGTTCTTGTTCGTGGCCTCGCTGTTGTGACTCTACGACCGTAAGAGAAGTCTCTCTTCTTCGTCGATCTGTAGGAGGACTGTCGTCTAGTGCTCGCTATAATCCTCGGAAATCGTGTATAACAAGTACGATTTTCTGTCCCTTTTCTTCTTGTTTTCTTTACCTTGTTTTTATCCTCGGTTTATATAGTGTCGTTGTTCTTCCGTCTATCTTTGTGAGTGCTTTTGATTTCTGTTACTAATGTCGGTTATTGAAGATATTTTCGAAATGGGTTTTGGGCCTGACCCAGACAGGAGACGTTTTAGGTCGGTTCGAAGGTTAGAGAGTTCTGATGATTAGAGTGAAGGTGGTCTTTCATCTAATTTGGGGGAAAAAGAGGTGGAACAAGATTTAGTGTTTTCTAGTAGTCGGGTCAATGTTGACCCGAATATTACTAATGATGATTCTGAGTTGTTTAGGGATGCAGATGGTAATAATTTGTTAGCGCATTCTAGACTAGAATTAGCTAATTCTAAACGCTTGGAAGAGGCTTATGTTTGTATTGTTTATTTATTTACTGCTTTGGGTGATCTTGAAGAGCTTAACAAAGCTAACCGCATTCCTCCCTCTATTCCATCAATCGATGATTATTATTATAAATTTGGTATTGATCGTAGCTCATACTTTCTTCATTTTACTGATCCTAATGAGCGTATATGGATGATGCCTGATTGTCCTCAGGGTCGTCTTCATTCAATTCCTACGTATATTTTTAAATTTGGTCTTCATTTCCCTCTAGATCCATTTTTTATAGATATGTTTGAACATCTGAATTGTGGGTTTAGTTATGTGACCCCTAAAGGTCATTTACATCTTTATGGGTTTTTAGCTCGTTGTGATAAATTAGGTGTTTATCCTCGAGGTCATACTAACTTGGTAGATACTCCTAGTTCGAATCCTTTCTGGAAAGAGGACTTTGTTCATTTTTTATGGTCCTGATTTGGTTGCTCTTCCGCATTGGCATGATATCCCTCGTTTTGAGGTACGAGCTTATAAAGGTGGTTCATACAGTGAAGAGGTGTTAAGAGTTTTTAATGGAGAAACAATTTGGTATCGTCATGCTCAATTTGAAGATACTAATTTCTTGTTACAGACAGGATATTTATTTTGTTTTTGTTTTTGTTTAAGTTGATTGTTGTATTATTTTATAATGTTTATTTTGTTTTTGTTTTTGTTTTATTTGTTAGAGTGATTGGGACTAAACGTGACGATGCTGCTGCTAATAAGAAGGATGGAATTGAAGTTTTTGATGCTTTGGCGTTGATGTTATTAGATGAAAATAATGAGGGAAATGAGGCAGGTGATAGTGCTGGTAAAACTGATGCTAGTCCAAGAAAAAGTCTTGCTGCTGGTGATGAAGAACCTATAGCGCAGCATTACAGTGGAACGAAAATTGTGGAGACAAGCAATGGTAGTGGAAAACGATCCTTTGTTCAGGGAGATTCGTTGTCTGAAAAGCCTCGTGTCTTGGATTTGACTTCATCGAGTTTAGGATCTAATGTAGATATTGGTGAAAAAGAAGGATGGTTTGGAGTGAAGGAGCCTCCATTTCAAGCCTTTAAATATTTTGACCTCGTGAACGATGCTGATCATTTTGTAGCCAAGACTCCTGAACGTCTTCAACAGGACACAAGAGTGCAGCTTGGAAGGTTTATTGCTTATTTTGAGAGAATGCAGCGAGGATTCGGTCATAGTCCTCAAGATCTGTTAGATGAACTAGGGAAGTCTTATAATGCTTTGGTAACAAAGCATGATGCTCTTTTGTTGAAGGAAAAGAATTTTAAATCCTCTGAGAACTCGTTGAAGAAAATAGTAGATGATATGGAGAAAGAAAACAAGAACTCTAGGGTGGAGCTGAAGAAGCTCAAGGAAAAGATGGATGACGAAGTAAAGAATCTGAAGTCTGATTTAAGTCTTCGGGATGAGAGCATTACTCAGTTTGAAAATCACAACGGAGCTTTGTTAGAGGAGGTGGATACTTTGAAAGCCGCACTGCTGAATGCTCATAAGGAAGGTGTCGGTGCTTTGAAGATTGGTTATATGGTTTGTTTTAATAAGTTTGTGAATGCAGGTTGTAATCCTGAGGTAAGAACTTGGGAGGTTTATGCTGAAGAGTTACGTTCTCGCTTTAAGAAGCCTCAGGCCTCGTTGTAGAATGAATAGAAAAAAGATTCCTCTGAAGCGCAAGAGAAGGATGGGAAGGATGCATAACTTATTGGGTCTGCGTGCCTCTTATTTTGGACCCTTAATGGGTTATGTAATCGTACTTTATGACTTATTGATACTTATGGTCGTATTGTTCTTGGTGTTTTTGACTTGGATAAGTTTTTTAGGAGGTGACTTTTTATTGACTTAAAAATATCTAAATGAGGAGCGTAGTGAGCCAAAGTAATGTTTTGTTTTAATTCGCGAAGAAATTATTTATTTCTCTAAGGGCTTTATCGTATTGCATGCTTCTTATTAAGTGTTTTTATTTTGATTATAATGTTTTGCAATTTATCTTGAAATAAAGTATCTTTATTTAAGGAATTGCAGGTATGTAGCACTTTTTCAAGATCTAAAGAGAATTTATTTTATAAATGACATATTTTACATTTGAAACTGTTGGTTTATTGTACATATGCTTCAGTTTTTGCTTAATTCATGTTCTGAATTCTTTATATGAGAAAATTTGTAAAACAGGTTCATGTAAAGGAAGTATTTTGTTGTTATGAAGTATTTCTATTCTTGAATAAATATGTTTATAAAGTATATGGTGTATATTGTGAGCATGATTTTAATTATATGTCATGGATGAAGAAAATCTCTTACGACGTAGATTTTTGAAATGTAAATTGATCTTAAAAGATATCATTTGTTGAAGTGTTTGTAACTGAGGAATATTGTATTTCGAATGTATGCATCAGATGTAATTATTACGAAGTAAAGAAAAGGATCGTAATATTAATAAATTATATTTTGAAGTACAGATTGCCCTTTAAAAGGGGTCATTTGTTGAACACTACTGATAATATTTCTATAAATGAGCTGCATTCCATATGTTTTTTACTTCGGTTCTATCGAGTTGTTGAAGCTTGTATGTGGCAGCTCCAATGACTTTAGCAATTTTGTACGGTCCCTCCCACAGTGATGTGACATTTCCCACATCTTTTGAAGTGACTTTGAGCTTCAGAACGAGGTCTCCTTCTTGGAATTGCCATGCATGAACCTTCTTGTTATAATATTAAGCTGCTTTTTGTTGGTATTGAGCCATTCTCATGTATGCTTTATCTTGCACCTCATCAATTATATCAATATTAGCATGAAATACTTGTTCATTTGTTGCAAGCTCGTAGCTTTCAGTTCGAAGTGAAGGGATTCAAATTTCAATAGGCAGCAATGCTTCAGTTCCATAAGTCATCTTAAAAGGTGTTTCCCCTACTGCTGCTCTTGGGGTCGTTCTATATGCCCACAAGATGTTTGGTAGTTCTTCAACCCATTTAGTTTTAGAATCAAGTACTCTTCTTTCCAACCTATGATGTATGGTACGATTGGAAACTTCAGCTTGTCCATTGCTCTAAGGATATGCTACCGAGGCCTTTGCGTGTTGAATGGATAGTTCACCTAACGAAGCCTCAACTTCTTTGCCAACGAATTGTGCTCCATTATCGGACACGAGGAATTTTGGTACTCCGGACCTGAAAGAGCATTGTTCATATTATATTTTGATCGTATTTTATTCATTGGTTTGGAAATCTTTGTGTGTGTGTTGAAGTATCATGAACCTGAAAATGATGTATTACATGATAAAATGTATAATGTCGATTTCCTATATACGAGCTAAGGGTTTAGCATCGATCCATTTGGTTGTGTAGTCAACAGCTACCACCAAGAACTGTAGCTTGCCTTGAGCTTTCGGGAGAGGTCCTATAAGATCAATTCCCCACATACTGATAGGGATCAGGATGTGATTGGAAACGAGCTCTTGTGTTGGCCGTTTAGAAATGGGACCGAATCTTTGGAAGGCATCACATTTTTTGATGTACATTAGACAATCTTGCTTCATTATGTTCCAATAATAACTTTGCCTCAAGATTTTAAAAGCCAAGTTTTTGCCTCCTAAATGTTGTCCGCAAATCCCTTCGTGGACCTCTTTCATTGCATACTCAGCCTTTTCCAAGCCAATGCATAATAATAAGGGAGAAGAGAAAGCTCGTTTGTAAAGATTTCATTCAATGATGCAATATTTATGAACCTGTCTTTTTAATTTGTTGGCCTTGTGTTTGTCCTCAGGTAATTTCTCGTTGAGAATGAAGTCTTTGATGACACTTCTCCAGTCTCCTTGTTCCTGGATGGTAAGAATAACATTTGTGTTAGCAATTGATGGAACAAATATTTCTTCAATGTAAATAGGCTCAGAGATAGAATTTTGATTCTGACGAGGCTAATTTTGACAATGCATCAGCTGTCATATTGAGTGACCTTTCGATCCCTTAAATTTCATATTTTTTGAAATATTGAAGCATGGCTCGTGCCATCAATAAATATTTTTATCTTTCTTTATTATGGGCCCATCAATATATATATATATATATATATATGGATACAGTTGGAAGCATTTAAGTGTTCAAGTATTGAATGGGAAAATGTAAGCTCTTCCTTGTTTTGAGGAAATCAATCCTTTTGTCATACGATATGTTACCAAATTTTAAATGACTCTATTATACTGTAGAGAAAAATATTGTCTCCCCTAGAATAGAATTTGCTACATATGTTATTTCAATAATTTTTCTTGTTCAACTAACATATGTGAGACTATGTTAATATTCGAATGTAGCATGTGTGATTATTCATAAGTTCTATCATACTTTATAGTTTCATACCATAGACTCTTTCAGTCTTATTACAATGTGGCTATGAGTAATTTGTTTATTTAATTTTATAGATGGATGACAAACATAAAAGGATGCGCATTGCAGCTATTGGAGTAGCATGGTCTACTTGTTTATCTTGTATTTATCTTTATCTTCGGACTATATATAAGCCAACCATACCAAGACTACCACATTTTAAAGCTGAAACTGAGAGAATGTTTTACATTAATAGTATATTTAATCGTGGTGATCGTCATTGTGTTGAACAAATACGAATGAAACCCATTATTTTTCAAACATTATGCGAGCTCCTTGTTAGAAAAGAACTTTTGAAACCTTCTCGAAATATGTTTATCAAAGAACAAGTTATGATGTTCTTGCAAATTATAGGATTTATTATGAATTTTCGGACAGTTAGTGGTAGGTATTTTAGGTCTGTTGAGACTGTCCATCGATATTTAAGAATAGTACTACTAGCTATACTAAAACTACATCAAGATCTGGTTTATTGCCCAGGAAATTCGACTCCTGAAATTATATTGACAGATTCAAGGTTTTATTCTTACTTCAAGGTTAGTAAAAGGAATCATCATTATTTAGGTAATTCACTAGACAATCACAGTTGATAGTTGTAAATGTTGTTTGTTGGTGTAAGGTTGTATAGGGGCAATTGATGGTTGTCATATTCAAACTAAAGTCCTAGTTGAAATGCAAGCAAAATTTCGACGTAGAGAGGATGGCAACGCAAAATGTTTTAGCAGCGGTGAATTTTAATTTACAATTTACTTATGTCTTAGCTGGTTGGGAAGGTAGTGCACATGATTCTCCTGTTTTGGTTGATGTTTTATCACGATCAAATGGACTTAAAATTCCAACAGGTACACTAGTTATAAAATAAAGTTTTTTAAAATATAGTAATAACTTCATATCATGGTGATTGCTTAGTATTTCGATGAAATTATATTGTTGCGTTCTTTTTGTAATTACAGGAAAATTTTATCTAGTTGATGCTGGATATGGCATCCGAAATGTAGTAATAACTCCATATCTTGGTGTTCGTCACCATCTTAGTGAATTTGAGGGGTCTCTACCACAAAATGCTAAAGAATTGTATAACTATCGGCATTAGTCACTTCAGACTGCGGTTGAGCGTTCCTTTGGTTTATTGAAAGGGCGTTTTCGTTCATTAGGTCATAAACCATTTTGGTCCTTGGAGACACATGTTGCAGTAGTTTTAGCTTCTTGTATTATTCACAATCATATAATCGGTGTAGATCCAGATGCCTTTATTATGGACGACATTTCTGCTGAGGTAGATTCAAATTGAGAAGACGTATCTTAAGTCAAAGACAAGAGAGAGATGAAAGTAGAGTGGGGTCAATCATAAGGGATTCTATAGCACATTGAATGTGGCATGATTATACTAAACAGTGAGATATTAATGGTAAGAAATATATTGATGGTTTCTTGATAGTTGCGAATGTTCGAAATGTATATCAACAAACTCTAATTCTGAATTTTCTTTTTGATGACATGAGTTAAGTCGTGAAACATTCTGAAGTTAATCTCTTTGCAAATGCAGCCTTTCCTTATATTTAAATCTCACTTATAATCATTTCAGTTATCCTAAAATTTTATATTTTGTTCTTTATAGTTTTTGGAGCTTCCTGGTATCATTGAAGGTTCTAAGGATGGAAAGGGTAGATGATGACGGGTATGTGCCCTTCCTTTGATTTCTTATATTGATAAGAATATGTTTATAGGAAAAGGCAAGTAGTGCATCATTTAGATCTAGAGCCCTTGATATGTTTATATGATTTATTACTATAATATTAACCATTTAAAGATAACAATTTAATGTGCATCTGGATGGAACTTAAGCTATATACGTGGTTGGTCTTTTCTGCAGGCTTTCTTGGATGCTGATAGTGCTGTTGTATCAGCTATGTAACATGGAGTTAACTGAGTAAATATGCACAAGACTGAGTTTTTGAGTTTTTTGTATGGATGCCGTATGTTAATGCTGGTTTGTGTGATGTTCAATGAAAATAAGTGAATTCGAGGTTGTATTGACTAGAGCACTGTGACATATCAACAAAATGCTCTTGTTTTGAGAATGGAGTTTGCTACTTTAGGATTGTTATAATATTGTTATTGTTTGGTGAATGAAAACAAACAGGATTTTGCATTGATAGTATTGATACAACTTTAAAGTGTTTGAGTGAATTTTGTTGTGTTCTGCTTTGTTTTTTAAATTTTAATTCTTTTAAATTTTAATTAATATTTATTATATAATTATTAATTTATATTTGTAATTATATTTATTTAAAAACAAATAAAATTATGTATTTATTTTCAAAATTTTTGGTATTTTCAATATAAAAATATCTTTTTTAAATTAAATATAAATGGATACACGTTGTAAATTTATATTATTTATAATTAATTTTAGTATCAAAATTTTAAATAACAAAAGATTATAAGAAAATATTTTTCCACTAACTTACTAAACACAAGAAAATAAGTTGTCAAACACAAGAAAATGAAAAGAATACTTTTATTTTTCATCATTTTGTTTTCCTGTCTTTTTATTTTTTAAATTTTATTATTTTCCATGAAACAAACGGACCCTAAATCACAAACGATGTCATTCGTGAGTTGCACTCGTGCAGTTAATGATGGGTTGATGTACAATATAACTGACCGCGAGTTAGAGGCCATCATATTTTCGTCTGGTATGTACAAAATAAATGGCAGTATTTTGCAGAACGTTGATTTTTTATGATTATTTCTGATCAAATGTAACTGACAGTTGGCTATAGTGGCTATTGATGTGACATCTTTAAAAAATTAAATTAAATAATAATAATAATATTAATAATAAAAATAAAAATAAAATAAAATCTTAAATAAATAGATTAAGAAGTGTCTTGCAAAGTAGTGGTTAAATAAATAAATTTAATAAGTAAAGTATAACTTATTTATCTTTTCATTGAGACTTTACCTAACAATTAGTTTTATATTTATATTAAAATATTGTTTTGAATTATCAAAATGATAAAAAAATATTTACACCCTGATGGTAATGTTGACTTTTAGTAAAATAAATTACCATTACCATCAGGGTGTAAATATTTACACCCTGATGGTTAGTAAAATATTACATAAAATTTGAGATTGTTGCATTTATTGCTTAATCAATATAGAAAGTGTGAGGTACAAAGTATTCCTATTAGAATAGATATTGTATTACTCCCCCAGTCCCTTTTTATGGGTCATTTGACTTTCTTACATGTAATTTTAAGTGTGTTGAAAATATATTTATATAAAAAATATATTAAATAAATATTTGGAATCTAAATTTTTATGTAATATTTTTTTTAAAATCCAAAATAAAAAAATATTTTTAACACACCTAAAATTAGGTGCAAAATAATTAAACGACCCATGAAAGCGGACAAAGGTAGTATTTTAATAATGAAGATAAATAGTATTTTAAATATTTTATTGGTTTATCGTAAATTTTAATAATTAATTTATTATTCTATGACTTGATTGAACATATGATTTTCTTTTTCTTAATCAGCATATAATGAATAACTATACATAATTTTCAGTTTAAAAATTACTAATTCTCTGATAGAGAAAATTATTTTTGTAATTTAAAGTAAACTAATTTAGATGGAACATAGACAGCATATTTTATTAAATTCTATTGCAAACATTTTTAAGGTTATAATTAATTAAGAAATAAAAAAATTTATAATTTTAATTAACTTAATAATAATTTTACTGTATATCTAATAATTAAAAATAAAGGATTTGTCGGATTAATAGGCAGGACTGTTTACTAAACTCTGTTTTTAATTGTCGTTTTTTATATTCGTATGCATATTGAAAGCCAAAAATAAAACAAAAATTTATATTTGAATATTTATGGAAAATGCAAATACATATAGGGGTTGTTTGGGTAACACTTATAAGTGGCTGCAGCTTATAAACTAAAAAAAAAAGCACCTAGTTGGTGCTTTTTTTTCAAGTTTTTTTTTATAAGTTAGCTTTAAGCTCATCCAAACAGTTTAACTTAAAGTGAGAAAATCACATATAAAAAAAAGCTTAAAAAAACACACCAAAATAAGTGTTTTTTTTTCAGCTTATAAGCTGTAGCCACTTATAATCAGTTAACAAACACCCCAATAGTATATCTGCTTTACAAGTTTCTATATTTGAGAAGTGGCACAATTACATAGGCATCTAAGATTACACTGGCACCATTACTTCGAAATGTTGCTTTTTCTATTCTTGATTTTTTTTTTCTTTTTGTCATACACCATATTCCCATTTAAAGCATATTTTGGACTTCTTGTAGAGGTGGTTTATATTTTTCTGAACTGGGGTACAAAATGTTGTTCTCTAGCTTCGGTTTACGCAGTTTCACTTTTATGCTTCTTCACAGGTTGGCTGGTATGAACTCCTGAATCAGAGCTCTCAGCAGCATCTCCATGTCATTGATACGGTCTTACCAATTTGGTGGAGCAGCCAGGCAATCTACCAACCCCTGTATGCAGGAACAACAAATGAAGAAAAAATAACATAATTAGATGTTAATATACCTGTATGGAAAATAACATGAAAATAGATATGAATAAGTAATGGAGTCTAACCTTGTTATAACGACTTTCCATGAACAACCATCTAAACCTTCTGAGAAATGATAAATAAGAATGAGACAGGTAAAAAAATCATTAGTGACCATCCTTCCACCCTCTACCAAACTATTCTAAAATAATCTCAAAATAAAGGAAATGACAATACATACTTGTTTGGATCTGGATTCTTCCTGATCTCCATCACACTATAAAACATCATCAAACTTGCATTGGGATCACCGTCCCCCTGATTAAAATTGCACTTATCATGTTGCATATATGATCGGAATATGAGGAATAAAATTGTTATGAGATAAAAGCTAAGAGGAAAAGATGTGGCTTATTGTTTTATGCTAACACTTATATAGTGTAGAAGAATGTTGATCGAACGGCTGTGATGAAGATCCCTAAATAAATCCTACCGTGATAATTAAACAATGAAACTACCTTGAAGCCTGTCCAAGTTCATTACATTGTTTGGTTCCTATTAATTTTTGTTCGTTTGCAATTAATACTTGTGCTCACACCTCACCGTTTATGTCCCTATTTGAAATCGACAAACATCACCATTTTCCAAATTCTATAGTGAAACGTCTATCCGTATTTGTTCGTTTGCCATTCATACTTGTGCTCACACCTTACATTTCTGTCCTTATTTGAAATCGAAATTTCACGAAACATCACCATCTTTCCAAATTTAAGAGTAAAAATACCTATTCGTATGTAGCCCATGATAAATAAAAAGGAAATGTATGCATCGTTATAAATAATAACACAAAGCTCAAATTCTGAACTGAAAGCTAGAAAATACTTCCTCATCTTTCTCTTACCTTCTCCATCTTCTTCCTCCTCCTCCCCCCGCTCCTTCTTCAATTGGGCAAGTGAAATCAATAAATAATTGACCAATCAGGAGTTGAGAGCAAAATGGCATTTTACACGTCTTCTTGCAACAACACTATTATTGCTACATACATATTTTTGTGCAAAAATCATTTTTTATAATCAATGACAATAAAAAGATGTTTAGTCGAACTTTTCGCCATCAATGCGCAATATACTTGAGTTACATGACTTGCTAAAACATAAACATCATCACCTTGTAATTTCGATCTTATATTTATTGCTACCACCGTTGTGTGATTATGATACTAATGACATGTGAAGACAACCACTTGATTTTCACAATACTATATCAATGTTAAAACCTCCTCCAACTGCCCATAATAATTGTCATCATGGCTTATCAACGGGTCAAACAAATGTTACAAATGCGTATAAGTCGACAAATTCAATTGTCAATAAAAATAATAAACATAAATATAAATTAGTATAGCCGTAAATTAATGAATAATGGACTTAATATTAATTAGCAGCTGCTTAGTTATATAGCAACACTTTAAACATGTATTAACGAGTGCTTCAACGCGATGAAAAGAACACACCCTAACTTTTTGCCACAGAAACACTATCCTCCTTTTTTACCACAACACAACTAAAAAAATGTTTAAAAAAATGCTAAAATTTAATTCAACAGATGCACAGAGCACCGAATATATAAACCCTCCTCATTTTACATGAAATTCAGTTGGAAATCGGTACGTGAAACCCAATCTTGCATTACTTGTTTATCTTAACCTATATGACTTCACTACAGATGCCCAATTCTCGTGTATGACATTTGTGTAGGTATGTCCGCAACATGAAACTGCACCTAGAGGGGGGTGGGGGGAAGTGGGTGGGTGAATAGGTGTTTTTAAGAATGAAGTTTTTTAACTTTTTTACCAAATATAGCATACTGTTTTTTTTTAAAAAAAACAAGTTGTTTTCTTAACCAGTCATTTACTTGTGCAGTAAGTGTGGTAGGTGTACCATTTTAATTTAGAGTTTGTATAACAATGAAATGCAGTAAAAAAGTTGTAGGAAATAAAGCACACAAAGAACTTTTATCTAGGTTCGAGCCCTTATTCAAACGTAATGGTCTATGTCCTGATCCCTTACCAACTTGTTAAGAGATTGTATTTTTAATAACTATATCACCTGTTACTAATTAATAATACGACTTCACTACACAATACAATCTGTTGAATAAGGCTGAACCCTAGTTACCAAAATTCCCCATTCAAAAACTTTTTGGTGCCCTTGTAGTGTAACTGCTACTCAGGAGCACACGACAAGACAACGGTTGTAACACTCTTCCACACAAGAAATTACAATATGAAAAGAATTACAACTCAACTAATGTGTATATATATATATATATATATAGAGAGAGAGAGAGAGAGCACGGGATAAGTGAAGACTGAATATTGAAAACAATTAGCAGTTGAGTGTATGTCAGAGTGTTCTCTCATTGAAAAACAGAGTTCCTCTCTTTTTATATTGTAAACCTTAATAGCTATAGAAAACTAGTTGAGATAAGGAAGGAAACTTAACAATAATGTCAAAGTTTCATTCTTGATTCCAATGGGCATCTATGGCAGTAAACATAGAGAGAAAGGTGGAAAGAACTTTGAAAAACTCAGAGTTTAAAAACATTAGAAACTAGATTTTCTGATTCATTCCTTCTTCGGCCCCTGTTTTACTTGTTCAAATCTTTGGACTCTTCCTCTACGTGTAAACTCCAACCCTTGATTCTCTTTGATTTTTGAGACTTCAATATACTGATTTTCAAGGCTGGAAATCCTTGTCTTAACAACTACAGACTTTGTTCTTCATTCATTGAATCTGGTCTTCTTTGAATGCCAAACTCCTTGATTTCAGACAACTTAAGTACACCTGTATAAAACGAAAGCAAACACAAGAAAGATATATAATCAATTCCATATATTCATCATCAACATACACTTGGGGTTTCATAATGTTATTGTACAAGAGTATAAGATCTTGGAAGTGCCTCCTCCTAACACCTTAAAGTTTTAGGAGAACTGGTAACTTGACATGGTATCAGAGATTAGCTTTGGTCGGAGTTATATGTTAACAGGTTATTGATGTGCTATTAAAAACCGAGGAACAAATCAAAGACAAACAGAGAAAATATCAACAGTCACCACGTATAAAAAGATATGATCAATAGCACATGCTCAAGTTACAAATTAATTTCTATCAACCAAAAAGTAGAAAAAAGACAATGCACACACATAGCACACACTTGTATTCAGGCAGGCAGGGAACTCATTTTAAACCACTACACTGTCGTACAAAATAACACACAACCTCAAGCACCAAGGGAATTCATTTCAAAGCTGCGAATACATAATTGGGACCATATTCAAATCTGACTCCCTGAACCTTAACTTGTCTGTGAAGTTAATGACACTCTCTTAATTAGCAACTCAATAATTTACATTCTCAGGAATAAAAGAAATTAGCTAACTTGTTGTTATCACATTTGTGAAAGGCTTGTAGATATTTTCCGTTGTAGTTGCGCCAGCTGAGATTGGCTAGCCGATATGGTATCATTGCTAACAGGCCTAAAGTCTCAGCATGCAACTTTAAAGTGGTATATGGGTAGTCCCTAAATTTTGTTTCCACCACAGCTGTATAACCCGCTTGTTTCCAGCAGCCGATATACTTACTGAAAAAAGTAGGTCGAAATATAGATATGGTCCTAGTGCACGCCTTCTTCCTCAAAATGACTGTCATATGCCCCAACTATATGATAAAAGTATCCAATATATCCACAAGTGAGAACATAGAGACCAGGGGTGGCCCTGGCTGGGGGGGGGGGGGGGGGGGGGGGGGGGGGGGGGGGGGGGGGGGGGGGGGGGGGGGGGGGGGGG
>JAUEJK010235853.1:0-10279 GCA_032274865.1 Eryngium alpinum
GTGGCCTTGAACTTGAAGCGGAGGGCTTGTTGAATGGTGAAGCCGTCGGGGCTTGTCAAGATTATCCCAGCTCCGCTTCTTTCGGTTGTGGCCGATCCGTCCACGAAGAGTTGCCAAGATTCTGGGTGGGTGAGCAAATTCGAACCGAATTCGAAAATTTGAATCGTTAATTTTGGTTCAGTTTAATTTAGTTTTTTCTAAAATTCGATTAGATTTGATTTATTTTTTTGGAATTATAATAAATTTTGGTTTAATTTTTTATAAAATAGTTTGATTCGAACCGAAAAATTGATTTTTTAATAATAAAATAATATATTTTTATAATATATTATAATATATATAATAAAAAAATTATATTATATTAATATAAAATTAATATTATTTTAATATAAAATTAATTTTTTATATTAAAAATAATATTTATTTAATAAATTTCGATTTAACCAAAAATCAAATCGAAAAATGGAAGTTTAAACGGTTCGGTGCGATTCGGTTCTAAAATTTTAGCTATTTTGATTTTTAATTTTTGACCTTTTTTATTCGGTTTGATTTTGGACCGAACCGACCGACCGCTCACCGATTAAGATTTTTATAATTTGAAGAGGATTAGATATACGTTATTTCTTTTTTATTTATTCGGTTAAAATTTTTATAATTTGAAGAGGATTAGATATACTTTATTTCTTTTTTATTTGTTTAGAATAAAAATCTGATAAAATCTTGACTTATATATAATTCACTAATTTAATTATTAATCATCATTCAATAATAATTATTAAAAATATGAGTCATATCGAAGATGTGAGTCAAACCTGACTTAAATCCAAATTAATATGGAGAAGGTTAAATATAGATCGTCTTTTTTTATTTGTTAGAATAGAGATTCGATGAAACTCTGATTTAATATAATTTTTTAATATAATTACTATTAATTACTTAATAATAATTATTAAAAGTATAAAATAAAAATTTAAAAAATTGAATTATCTATCACTGAACTATTTGCTATATTCTGGGGCTTCTAGCCTAGTGGATATCTTTCCTCCGTGTAATACGAAATATAGGGATGTAAATGGGGCGGATTTTTGTGATCCATGGGTCGACCTGTCTCGTCCTGCTTAATAAGCGGGTCACCCCGCCCGTCCCATTTAATAAACGGGTCGTCCCGCCACGTAATCCTATAAATTAACGGGTAATCCGTAATCCGACGGATGTTCGTTTAATTTTTAAAAAAATATTTTTATATAAAACTATATGTAATTTTTTTATTTTATAAGCAGAGATTACATTAATAAAACGAGAAGCTATAAAGGTCAGAGAGTCTGATACAAGCAAAATATTAACCAATAGCATTATGTCATGATCCGTTATTTTAGCATTTATATAGTTATATAACAAAAATTATTGTTTCCATGAATTGCAACCACCATTTTATCTAGCATTATGTTATTTTAATAATTATAAATTAAAAAAATATAAAGATTATATAGTTAAATTATTAATAATTTTAGATTAAAAAATATTTTTTATATGATATGGGTCATGGGTATCCGTGGGTCAAACCCGCTCCGCCCCGTTTAAATGCGGGGCATAAAAACCCGTCCTGTTTATTGACCTGCCCCGCCTATGACGAATAAAACCCACCACATTTAAGACGAAGCGGGACGGAACTCCACCTCGTTGCCCCGTTTTTGCCATTCCTAACAAAATATAGGATATGAGTCTCGGTACAAACTCTATGTGTAAAAATATTTAAATTTCTAAAACTAATCAATACTTAAAAAAAAGTTAACTACTTGCTATCCGAGATGCGGTAATTAAATACACAATAAAATTTGGTAAGCCACAAGTGTGGGCAATTGAGAGCCATGAATTTCACCAAACTACACCCAACCAGCGGAGCTAGATTCTGAATTTGTTCATAAATAAACTGACGAAACAAAAATATTATATTCATTTCCCACACCGTTTCCCACGTTCCCGTCAGAATTGCAGCAGCCCACTGTCTTTCTATCCATTTTATCACATTTTGACGTTGATATAATTCACAATTGTTTTATTCTATATTATTTTTGATATTTAATAATACTCTAATGTGTTTGGTTCGTTGAAAAAGAATGAGTAAGGAATGGAATAAAATTCAACTAGTTTTTTCACATGTATGTATAAATATTAATTCCTTCATCCATTCATTTCTCTTGTGTTTAAACTACAACTCATTCCTTCACGTTTCAAAATAAATGAGCATTCATTCATCTCATCATTTTCTTCACAAGTTCCTCTCATAAAAAACTTGCATCTCCTTCATATTTTTCAACATCTCCTTTCAAACCTTCACTTTTGCTCTCATTTTTCTTATATAATTTTCATTCCATTCAAACCAACCAAACACAGCATAAATATCCTTCAAATATGTCACCTTACATATAATAATAAATTTTTAAATGAAAATTCACTTTTTAAATGAATATCACCTACATATGACGATAATATTATAAATGAAAATTCATTTTTTGGATAATGTAAATATAATTATCTAACTTATTAGTAATAAAATCCAAATTTAATTAGGGCACCGTGAAGTTTAAATACTATAATCTAAAGAATAAATTAATTCAAATTATTATTAAATTATTATTAAATCATTATCCATTTTTAAATTTAATCACTAAATTATTAAATATTATAATTTTATAATAATATATAATAATTTTTATCGAACTGATTTTCTTCCTAAATTTTAGTGTCTAATATCTCCACCGTCATCACATTCTAATTTTGGAGGTGTTTGTATTTGATTATAAGCTGCTTATAAGTGGAAAATAAAAATTAATATAAAAAATACATATTTTTACCACTTATAAGCTAACTATAATCGTACACAAACAGGACCTTTGTCATCCCCACTTATTTTGAGGTATTCCTAGAGCGGAGGATCTGACTAGGGGCAAGACAAGGGCCAAAGTTTTTAATCCCCAATATCATATATTCCTGTTTAGAAGTAAAAAAAAATTAAAACATTATTTAATATGTAGATTTATTATTAAATTTATTTATACATATAAATATATAATCTATTATTTATACTTTATACAGATTTTTTTTTTTTTTAAAAGGCACTCTAAATTGTTGCGGAGGGTTTTTCTATTCTTATATACGTGTATCTCGTTTGAAACATCACTTTATTATTTTTTATATAAAATATTTATTTAATTAATTATTTATATATATATATATAATTTTATCCATAATCCAATTATATATAAATATATAACTTAAAATTTATAAATAATTTTATTATTTTAAATTATTATGAATATTTATTATAAATTTTAAAATTTTATATTAATAATTGATTACTATTATTTTAAAAATATATTAAATTTATTATTTTTAATTTAATTAAAAATATTATACCGAATAGACACATTTTTAAATTTTACCTATAGGCCTCCACATGTTCATGTTCAGGACCGGCCTTGGGTATCCCTCTCGGTGGGCGACTGGGCGCGCGCATATACATATGAAACACAGTATACGGTCTTCTATTTGCATTGGTTGCTCTTTGATTTCAATCCTATTTGACTTCTACATGTGTGAAATGTTTCAAAGTTTATATTTATTATTATTTATAGAGTTATCTATTTATAGAAAATGTGTGCTTACAATTACAAGGTTGGGGGATTATGGTTAGTGTTAGTGATGCACCAAGTGTGTGTACAAGCTTCACTCTTAAATTGTGCCTGATGGACATAAAGTTTCCTACATGACTGAAATGAGAGTGATTGAGAATTGGATTATCTCTATGACTGAATTCAGGTGGTTTGTGGAACAATTCCACATGCTTTTGTTGGTGTATGGATCGGAGCCCATGTAGTATAGGCCAGTTAAGTTGCTGTAAGTCCAGTTGGATCAGCTTAGACCGAACAGTCAATCCAGTCCGAATAATACGGTTGTCTTGAAGATGTCAGCCTGAATAATGGGAGTCCTAATTCTAAGGTGAGTTTATTTACTTCCCTCGAAGAGGGGGGAATACATTTTTGACTGATCCATCTCTTCATATAAATACATGGTAATACGGTACAAGTAAATTTATGTACTCATCATTCACTTTTCTCTCTATACGATTACCCACTTTATACCATTACTTATTCTCACACCGGAGACGGATCGGGAAGAAAATCTCATCGCATTCGTTTCATTGCAGGATTCCTTTGAGCGGGATTCCCGTACGAAAATCACCATTAACAGTTGGCGCCGTTTGTGGGAATCATATAGAGATTCTTAAAAAACCCTTTAGCTCTACCAATGGCAAAACACATTGATCCCATCACCACTCCACCCACTACCTCCCAGGTTTTCACCAGCCTCACTCTTTCCACCCCTACAACCCACCAATTCAGTCGTACCACCGTCCAGACCGACAAAATCACCGTCCACCACACAACCAACCCGATAATCATTGATAGCTCATGGGTGGTTCACCCCTATACTGAAAATTGCAGACCTGAAATTAGTCGTCGGGTTGAACAACGAGCCCTTAACTTGAACGATGCCCCCCGGGAGACTTATGACTTATTGAGAACAAGGTGACATTCGATGAGGTCACCAACTCCCGTACCAGCTTACGGCCCCACTGGTATCAATCTTAATGACCCCATGCAGCGAGCTAGGGACCGATCTCAGGAGCGAAGGATAAGGGTTGCAGACTGCAGATGATACAGCTCAGAAATTGGAGGATCAAGCCCGAAAAGTTCGTATGCAGGCGCATGCTAAACAAGCTAAAGAGATTGAATTGGAAAGAGCACGGTTGGAGAAGGAACAGGTTGAATCTGAGACACAAGCTAGAGATCGAGTTCACAGAATACCATGGTTTAGATAACAGACCAGGCTGCCAGATCAGCCCGGCATAAATATAAGACTAAGTAGGGGTGAGCAAAAAAATCCGAACCCGAAAAAAAAAACCGAAAAAACCGAAAATCCTAACCCGAATTAACCGAAACCGAAAAATATCAGAAAAAAACCGAAACCCAAAAACCGTTTTTTTGGTTTGGTTTCGGGTTCGGTTTTAGGCATAAACCGCACCGATTTATCCAACCCGATATATATATATATATTACATCTCTACAGCCTTATATTACTTGGGTTACTAAACACGTTTATCTAATTGAGTAGGTCTGGTTTGCGGGCTTGTCCAACACAAAAATATTTTCTGCAAATCACTAAATCAGCTTTTAGTTTTGCAATCAACAGCAGAATCTTTATGTTATTCCAGAAGTCACAGCGTTCAATTCGGGGAAAATTATAAGCAGTGAATATGAGCACACTCTGGGGTAATTTTTAACAAATTTTCTTTTATACGCGCTAATATAAGATTTTTAAATTAAAATATTTAAAACCGAAATAAAAAACCGAAACCGAAACCGAAAACGGTTAACCGAACCGAAAAAACCGTTTCAAATGGTTTGGTTACGATTTTTGTCAAAAACTGAACCGAACCGAACTATATGGTTTGGTAACGGTTTTTGTCAAAAACCGATCCGAACCGACCCGACCCGTGTTCACCCCTAAGACTAAGTAAGAGACCAGCCTCCAGAGGTTATAAGGGACGCAACCTAACTCCGGGGAATTTCGATTCCGACGAGGATTACAACCATGATGGCATAACGGAGGCAATGGAGCGAAGAATGGACAATATGGATAGGGCCATAATCGGATCCGACATGAGGAATTTCTACACTGAATCCCCGTTGATTAATTTCATGAGAGACTATATTCCCAAGATGTCGAAGTATTTTGGCCGGACTGATCCAATTCAGCACGTGACCCAATACGAACGAAGTATGTGGTGTGCAGGACATTATAAAATCACCTTAAGCCGAACAATATTGTGTCTTATGCCCAGTTGAGGAGGAAAATTTTGAAGCATGATGCCTACAACCGGCGCATTGGTAAACTAACCGCATCTCTTGTGAAGTGTCGGTAAAAGCCGGATGAAACAATGTCTCAATATATGGCACGATATAAACAAAAGTGTGAAGGAATAACCAACCTGGATGAGAGCCAAGCTATGAGATTCTTGTATTGAGATCTGGACCCAAATATGACCCAAATATCACACGAAAATAGGAGGCATTGGGAAGAGAAGAGGCTCGGCGTGAAAAGGTAAGTACTGAAAGAAAAAGTATGGGCATCTAGTATTAGCTCAATATTTAATAGTTATTTTTAACTCGGTATGAGCGTTTTCTTTTGGAATAAAAGTTTCCTTTTTCATATTGGTGCTTCCTTATGATTTAAGATAGTGGCATACCTGATTCAAATAAACCCGATCTGCTAGGGGCAATATTGTATGAGCTCAGTTTTTTTTAGTTATACTAAAGCCATTTGTTCATTTAATTATTTGAGCTCAGGCTTAAACACCCATCTCATCTCAGTACTTCGAGCTCAGGCTTATATGCCCAGTTCAGCTCTAGACATTCAGTATGAGTCGACATGAGCATTGCCTTGTTGACATTCATAAATAAAATTTTTAAATCAAGCTTGGTCTGCCCAACATAAAGATTTAAAATTTCTTTACATAACAACTACATCAAGCCTGTGTGGCCAATTTCTCAGTCCGGTCAATATCCAGCTCAATAATCTATGAGCTCGATAAGTTTTCATCCCTGAATAATTTGGTGTGGCTACAATTGTAAATGTTAAGTTTTCTTTAATCAAAGTGAGGTAACAACTCGGATAACATCTCATATTAATGACCACTGACTAGTCATATTACAAACAAATTTATGTTCAGATCTACAAAAACAGCTCGACATATAAATATAGCGCAATTCAAAATTTAATTGCAATTGGAGCTTAGTATCTGTGATCCAATAAAATCAACAATGATTTCTATAAGTATTTAACAAATAAAGAGCAGATTTTGTCTTGATAAAGTCATACATACCAAATAAATTAAAAGAAAAACGTCTTATGCTGAAAAGTACCGAGTTGCATTGTCTAGGTTGGATTTAGTTTTCATCACTTCCTTCCTTTTCGGTTCCCTCATCACCCCCTTCCTTTTTGGTTCCTTCATTAGAGGAATCTGAGGCGAATGGGTCGAATTTCGGGTTAGGAAGACTTTTCTTGTAGTCCAGTCCAACGTCTTTTGCTGCCTGAACTCTATTATCCTTGCCTAAAAGGTACAAGTTGACTTTAGCCTCGTCCACACGCTTGGCTTCCTCAGCTACTTTCTTATCCAACTCGGTAATTATTGCCCTCCAGTTCTTTCTATTTCTTTGTCGCATCTACCTTGGTGTTATAGTCAGAATTTTTGGCTTCTTCAAGCTTTAGTTCCAGTTCGACATTCTTTAGTTTCAGCCCGTCTAATTCCAATTGCTTTGATCCGACCTCTTTTCGAATTGAATAGAGGCGGGTGGATGGGCTCTTGGCTTCCTCTAGGAAGAAGCCCAGTCAAAGTTATCCTTGCATCCAAAATATACCGGGATGGATATGATTAGTTATTTAGTTAAGTTTTCAAGTTTATGCTGTACTGAACGACCATTAGTGCGGACTGAATTTCTGGACGTGATGAAGAGCCCACACAAATTCTTATAAAAGCCGAGCTCCTTAGGTCCGATCTCCTAGGATCGTGCTGCTGACCAGCACGGATATCGCTTTCAGTTTTGCTACTAGAGGAGCTCGTTCTTTCTTGTGACAATACGGTTTGTCCATGAAACGAGCTTTAATTATTTGGGTTTGGTTGATTGGGTCGCTTTATAGGTCATTGCTCTTAATTACAGAATTATATAGCCTGGACATCCTTAGCTCGGTTTTAATTGGCCCAAATATTAGGTGAAGGAAATGTCGTAGTTCGGTTGATTGAGGTATAAATTTGGTTGGACTGGAATTAATAGTGTAACCGACCTAATTCTCACCTCGGTTACACTTGGGGACCTGTTGGTGTATGGGTTGTAGCCCATGTAGTATGGGTCAGTCAAGTAGCTGTAAGCCCAGTTGGATTACCCATTCCGAATAATATGGTTGTCTTGAAGATGTCAGCCTGGATAATGGGAGTCCTAATTCTAAGGTGAGTTTATTTACTTCCCCTCAAAGATAGGGGAATAGATTTTGACTTCTAATAGGATACCAATCTGTCTCTTCATATAAATACATGGTAATACAGTATAAGTAAATTTATGTACTCATCATTCACTTTTCTCTCTATACGATTACCCACTTTATAACATTACTTATTCTCACACTGGAGGCGGATCGGGGAAAGAATCTCCTCACATTCGTTTCATTGCAGGATTTCTTGGAGCGGGATTCCCGAACGGAAATCACCATCAACAGCTTTATTATGTGTAATCTTACACAATAGCATTTCTTCTTGATTTAAACTTCAAACTGAAATGCAAAAATATGTTTTCGTAGAGGTCTTTGATATCCAACCGACATCCACCAATTTACTTCTATAACTCGATAATCTGTGGTCTAGTTTATATTATGTAGGATCCATATACAACTAGCTCGATTGTAATACTGTCAATAGTTTTGTATCTTGGTTCTAGCTCTATGCAAAATGTTTTTTACTGTTTAGCCCTCATAATTTATACAATTAAACACATAACACCTTTTTAAAAAAATACATTCAACTTAAACCTCTTTCTACGGATTTTATACACCTTAAGTCTGTTTTAGGGGTATTGTGATTCAGTCTTCCAATTAGAGAGTGAGCATATTAATCCTTTATTTTGCTAATATAGATAAATTAACTTAAACATAGGCATTATAGCTATATATTGGTAGGGAGTTGTGTGATTGTGCAAGGAGTAGGGTGAAGGGAAGTAGTGTGAGTAATGGAAAGTATGAAGACTGATGTGATAGATATTTATGGGGTTACTTGTGACGGCCCCGAACTCGGATCCTTTAAAAGAACCCGACCCGGGGTCGACATGTCATATGTATCAACAAGACAATTAGTTTTCATAACAAAATACTTATATTACATCACCAAATCTAGTAGTTACAACATTGTGATATCACCTTACTTAATATAACCTACTAGCGAAAATAAGTTCTTCAAAAGATACACTTATGATTGACACACAGGTCTACACTTGATAGCTTAAACAAAACTATTTACATAAGATGTTACTACATCTTAACAACTTAACCCATCTTCTCTTTCCCTTTTCCGGAAGCATTCTCTCCTTTCTTAACCTTATTCATTCCTGGAAAAGGAAATATTAAAAGAATGAGCTATACAAAGCTCGGTAAGCATATATCATAGAGTAAGATAAGAAGCAGAAGTTCTCACCCATAATTAATGGATTTGAGTAGGCTATTAGATGTCAAGAATAATCATAGAACAATGACAAGAATATAAAGTGCAAACAATAATATAAAACACGTGCAGTAAATCTTCAAGTAGAGAAAAATTATAAATTTGCCTTTGACTGAGTGACCTTATTAGGTCTCTTAACCTTATCGTTCATAACCATGAAATGGATTCATTCATCTGCTACAGATGCAATTCTGATCATCTGTCTTAATTATTGCCTTTCACTAATCTTCACCATAATACCCCACTGATATGGGTTGTTAACTCAGTCGAATACTTGTCAAGTCCCAAAATTATTTGAACAACTAGCCAAAGAAATAGCTAGGTTCTATCATCAATCAACACATAAACAAGAATTGGAACTAGATAATACAACATAGATAGTTAATATAGAAATTCAAAATACACAGCTAGCCAGGACAATCAGCTAGTTTCCTTTAATAATTATACAACTCACATCAGTGCTAGTCAGAACAATTGAGCTAGCATATTGAAAATTCACAATAAAAAAAACTAGTTAGAATAAATTAGCTAGTTTCACCAATAAATCTAACTTAACATAGCTAATGGATTATATTAGTTGTTAAAGAGAAGTCACATTGTCAGACTTGAACAATCGCTTAGCTTAGGAATACCGATTAAGATATATTACCACTACAATAATCATTATTTGTAGGGAATATCAAATGATTTCCAATAATTATTGTCAAATGTATCATATTCGAACTTCAATTTAACTAAAGAATGCAATGGATAATGAAACTGTTACGGATCAAAAATATTAACCTTAAAACAATAGTATACATGTCTTTCGTAAGGGATCAGAGCTGTTCTCCCGACTCCTTGAACGTCCGCAGGAAAACCTGCAAAAACCGGTGGGGGGGGGGGTGGTCCCACCGGAGGGACTCGGGTGCAAGAATAAGTAAACTGTATGAATTAATCCTATCAATTAGA
>JAUEJK010235963.1:0-10276 GCA_032274865.1 Eryngium alpinum
TTTACAATGAGGATGAGAGGGTATTTATAGGGGTGTAAACCAACTGGTTCCCCTTATCTCCCTCCTACGTGACCAACTTCCCTCTAAAATAGGGGGAAATGGTTTTGAATGGGTCAGCCCACAATCCACTGCTGAGATATTTATATCACCGAGTCGGGTTGTTAATGGGCTGCACTCGTGGGCCTTCGTTTGGACTTAAAACATGAGTTAGATTTTGGGCTTACAGTTTGCCCCTTACTTCTAAGTCGCATCGGACGACCTACGGAGTAATAAGTCGTCTAGCGCCCAAATCCTTTGTAGCGCCAATTAATTTCTTAGTCGTTCGACAATACTTGAGAGGCTAAGTTACCACGGAGTCGTTCATAAGCTAAGTGCCGGTATTGACTTAAGTCGGTCGACACCATCACCGTGCTGTGTGGTTCATTGCTTTGGGCTTTATGGCCGACCAAACATGTAGGTCGAACGAGTCAACCTGTTGGTAGCTATGTCGGATGACCCTAAGCCGCGTTCTAATAGTCTGAGTTGACTCAACCGAGCCTAGTTGAACTCAGAGAATTTGAAAAGCTTTTTCGGGTTTCGATCCGATTTTAACCCGATTATGACCCGATTTTAACCCGTTATTAGCTTATTCAAACAAGAAAGTGGTTTTAACTTCCTTCACTTTTGGCGTATCAATACAGAGAGAGAAAGAGAGAAGATAGAAGAAGAAAGAGAAGCCGGATTTCTTCCCCATTTCTGTCGTTCTTTACTGGTAAGCTTCAATTTTCTTCATTGTTCTTCGATCCCTACCCAAAATAAATCCGTATTAGAGTTCGGCAAAACCTATTTGTGGGTTTTTAGGATAATGCTTTGAAATTGGAAGTTTCGTAGCTTTTTTCACTTTGATTTTGCGTGGATATGTGTTTATATATCCGCTATATCTGAGTTTGTTTCGCATATTTTTGATCTTATTAAGATCCTCTTGTTAAATTCTCTGTGTATTATTTGCTAGTTTTCTTCGACTTCAATGGCGTTTGGTGTATGTGTATGTACAGTTGCATATATAAGTATGCGTGTATATATATAAAAAGTGTAGTGTTTGATCTTATTTGGGAACTGAAAAGTTCTGATTTGTTGTTTTTGCTTTGTCTGCATATTTGATGCCTCGATATTTACACTCCTATGATAGGAATTTAATTTAGTGTTGGAACTAGAAAAGTCCATAATTTGGTTTGTTTATCTGTGTACACGTGTCACTGCGTAATTGGTAAGGAAAACCACTTAAAAAGCAATAGTATAATTACTAACGCATATGATAGTTGGTCCGACATTTTGGTCGGTCAACCACATTGGTGGTGATAGGAACTGGTTAGTAGAGATCAATGACTAGACGTCTTAGCACCAATAGTCGATCGACCTCCCCAATTTCCACGGAATGGAAACGAGCAGGGACTATTGTCTTATAGAATTTATAGTCCAAATGCATTTAGCGTTCGTAAAAGTTCATCATTGTTGATCGACTGCAATAACGATGACAAACATAAAAATTAACTAAGTCCCTATTAGGGTAACTCAGCTAGTAACAATATGGCGACGTTGTAGTCGGTCGACCGCGGCCACGGCGACAGGAATAATGTGAAACGTCCAATTAATTCGTGTTAGTTACCATAATAGTGCCTCTGACACTTTAGTCGGGCAACTGCAAAGGCAGTGTTGGGTATTAACTTAGTAATCAAATCTTTAATGGTGATGGTATTGGTCGGTTGGCCTTCTAGATTGACCCACAAGGGATGAAGTAGAGTGAGCGTCATTTTAGCGTTAATTAGTACTTACTCTTTTCATTCCTTGTGCAGGTACCATGTCATCACACGAGAGCCAATTGTCTTCCAATTGGTCGAGCGAATCCCTCTAAGAAGAAGAGTATGATGGATCGAGAGACATAAACTCTCTTCTAACTAGGGTTCGGTGGAGATAGTTAGACGACCCCTATCAGAATGATAGAGGGATATACAAACGCGAGCCCTTCTGCTCCGCCGTTATTCACGGTAGCGAGCGACCTCTACCTTAGCGCGAGGGAGGAGGGTGAATTGGACGAAGAAGAAGAGGAGGAAGAGGATGAGGATATCGACCTTCCATCTACTCCTAGTAAAGGAAATGCTCTCCTTAAAAAAGACAAAGAGAGCATTTTGGGGCTGTTCGACCTTACCGCCCTCAGGGTCGAAGGTAAAATTCCTGAGGAGGTGGAGTGTCGACTCGCTAATTCGCTCGAGCGCCCAGATTGTGAGTTTGGTAATTGGACCATCATATACACTTATTTCTTCAATGAGGGATTTCGTTTCCCGTTTCCTCCGTTCCTGTCGACCGTCTATGGTCATTATAAAATTGCGCCCAGTCAAGTGATGCCTAACTCACTTAGGATAGCTTTAGGGGTCGATTGACTCCCTGAACTTTAAGGTTTGGGAATTAATCTAGACCAATTCCTGAACTTGTATTCCCTAAAGGAGTGCAATGACAATGGTCGTCTCAACTTTGTATGTAGAGATGGTGGTAGAGTCCTTGTCATTATGCTTTCTTCTAACTACAGAAGATGGTAGGACAAGTATTTCCTTGCTAAGACCAATAACATATTCACTCAAGACGCACCTGGCTTCCCAACCAGCTGGAGAGCGCTAGGTAAGTCATCCTACCATTCTTCGATTATTGTACTTGTTCTCTTGCTTTTTACTTTTGGTCGTTTGACCTAACTATTTAATATGAAACCTTTGTTACTTGTTCCTGGTTGATCAGCTAATCGTTGTGTTTTTGTATTGTGGCAAATTACAAGAGAAATAGGATCCCTCATCTTTCCAAGGAAGAAGATGAGGGTATTGATAAGGTCTTAGCCCTTTCCGAAGAATAAATGATCTTTAAGACTTTATTGAAGGACTCTGGACTGATCGACTCCATCCTTTGGAAGGGAATTCGGTCGAACGACAATAGTAAACCTTTTCGCTCAACATATATTGAGAAGGTCTTAGCCCTTTCCGAAGAATAAATGATCTTTAAGACTTTATTGAAGGACTCTGGACTGATCGACTCCATCATTTGGAAGGGAATTCGGTTGAACGACAATAGTAAACCTTTTCGCTCAACACATCAGGTATTTTGTTAAGGCGCTCAATCGAGGTTGCGTGGGATGACACTTTTACGTTTTGTTACTTTCAAGGCTTGATCTCATTTCAACGATCTTTCGCAGATCGAGCGATGGAAAACTTTCAAGGTCATTCAGCGCGGGACTACTGAAGAAGAAAGCTCCTTCTAGGAAGAAGTCGAGCGACCAGGGGAAGCCCCCAATTGTGGGGAGCCAATTTGGTGCTTCAGACTCCGGGGCTATGGGTTCTCCCTTGAAGAGGAAGAGGTCGGTCGACCATATTCATGTGGAAGATGGCGATGAGACAGTTGTTCGAATACCGAAGCGGGTTGACATTTTCGGTGATCCATCGTCGATCGACAGCTATGTCCGATCTTTGATCTCCCCTCTGGAGAAAGAAAAATTGAAGAAGATGAAGTCGACCAACCTCTGTGATGATGAGATTTATGACTCCTATAAGGTATACTTTTTGAATATTTTATTAAGTGTTGATATCTTATGTCGTCGACTGACCGTTTAATTGTTTCTGATTCGCATGCCTTTGCTACAGTGTTGCAATGCACTTCCTCTCTTCAAAAGGAGCAAAGTCGTGTGGATACATTAAGGAGAAAGGCCGATCGCCTGGAGTAGGAGAAGAGGTCATTCGACCTCAAGGTGGCGGAGAAGGATGAGGAGATTAAAAAATTGAAGGCTGATAACGAGCGACTTTCAAAGGAGAATGATCAGATTCCTGAGATGGTCAGGGCTTATGCGAAAAGACTACTATCAAGGCTCGTGGGGAGTTGCTTTTGGAATTCAAGATCAAGGGTCCCGACTCTTAGTCGGTCGATGAAGAGGTAGAAGAATTCAAGAAGCGGCTTCCCAAAGACTATGAGGAGTCGTTCGATGCTATCAATGCTGATCCAGTTTCGTCACAGGAGGAGGAAGTTCCAAGGGAGGACGACCAATAAAAGGAGGGCGATGACGCTGAGAAGAACGATGGGGACATGGATAAGACTGGTGATAGGTCGGGCGACCAACCATAATTAGCCTTTTGTCTTCAGACTTTTATTTTGCTAAGTATTTTTTTCTCGATCGGTCGGTCGACCATGATACTTTTAAAGACTTGTAATTTGCGCTAAGTGTTCATAACCCTCAAGGTCGAAAGAACATTTAAAGTTTTTGGATTTGTAGTTTATATTTTAATTTCTGCTATGTACTTTTTCTTCTATTGGTCGGTCGATCATGGTGGTTTCAGAACTTGTAACTTTTTCTAAGTATTCTGCAGCTTTATATATTCTACAACTTGTAACCTGGGGTCGCTCGACCATTATAATTTTCTCGAATGCTTTATAGTTTTTTCTAAGTATCTTTATCATAGAGGTCGTGTGACCGCACTGCTTGAAGCTAGCTAACCACTCCAACTTTGTTAAGTATATATGGTGTAAGGGTCGGCCGACCGCAAGTTTACTTAGATATTAGTAGCGCTATGACTTGTTAACTATAGGATTGCTCGACCAAAAGCACTAAGTTTGAGCACGTGTCTCATGAGCTTTTAATCTAGATGTTGACAAGTCGCGCGACCCTATGAGGTTAAATTTTAATTGCGAAACCCAATTTACACGTAGTTGTAACTTCATAAGCTTTGCAAGTATAATCCAAGTAATACTTCAACCATTCGGGTAAATTAGAGGCTTCATCTTGTTTTGTTAGTATACGTGTGCTGCATGATCGTTTAACCATGTACCTGATTAAGGTGTCTTCTGGGAGCGTATCATAGTATGACTTTCCCCCACAATCTAAGTGTTAGTGAGCAAACCAGGACTTGGATTGTAGGTCGGACGTGCTGTAAACCGAATGTAAGGCCCTGCAATAAAAGTTTGTGTTCTTTTATCAGAACCAGGATTCGAACCTGGGCCTGTGGGTTTGTATTCCCACTGCGCTACCATTGCGCTACTCTAATTCGGCTGACTGTAGGCTAAGTCGGCCACCTGTTATGTTGGTGACTGCTCTTGAAGTTCAAATCGAATATGAAATAAGTTAGAAACTTTTTGTTGAGTTTTTGTTAAGCGGTTAAGTCTGTTGTTTATTCGTAGTGCCATGCTTAAGGTTTTGTCGACGTTATTGGTCAATTTCCTACTCCCCAAGCTTAAGTATGGTACTGTTATTGCCTGCAGGGAGGGTAGATCGACTGTGGTAGTCATCTGGGTGGGGATTTATTAGTCTAACAGAAATAACATGTAATTTAAAATAAATAAAGTTTAAAAGTGATACTGCTTTAGGTGGATGACATTCCAGCTATTGGCTATGTCGCGCCCATCCGAAGTGCGAAGCTTGTAGGCTCCTTGCCCCACTACCTTTGTTAGTTGGTATGGTCCTTCCCAGTTAGGTCCAAGCTTTCCTACCCCGTCCTCTTTAGTATTTTGGAAGACCCTTCGTAGGACCCAACTGCCAACTGCGAATTGTCTGGCTCTTATGTTTTTGTTGAAGTGTCTGGCGACTTGATTCTGGTAGGCTGCAACCCTGACTAGAGTTTGTTCCCTTTTTTCATCAAGTAGGTTGAGCCCCTGCTGTAGAGCCAAGTAGTTGCTTTCATCTGTTGTGTGCTCCCATCTGGCAGTTGGTAGACCGGCTTCTGCTGGAATGACTGACTCTGTTCCATAAGCTATGGAGAATGGAGTCTCCCCAGTTGAAGTTTTTATGGAATTGCGGTAGGCCCATAGTACTCCTGGAAGTTCGTTCGCCCACATACCTTTAGCTTTTTCTAATCTTTTCTTGATGACTGAGACTACAGACTTGTTGGTAGACTCAGCCTGCCCATTTGCTTGAGGATACCTTGGAGTGGAGAATGAAAGTTCAATGCCCCATTCTTTACAAAAGTCCTGTAAGTCGTTGGAGATGAATTGTGAGCCATTATCAGTCACTATTTCCATTGGTATCCCGAATATGCATATTACATTTTCCATATAAAGCTTTTGATTTCACTATCTTAAACCCTGACGTAGGATTCAGCCTTGTTACGGATCAAAATAATATGACAAAATTTAAGATTACCTGACTTTAATGAAGCTCCAAAATCGTTCTCCCGACTCATTGGATGTCTGTCAAAAAACCTATAAAACCAGTGGGGGTTGTCCCACCAGGAACTCTCGAGCGCAAGAATAAGTGATCTGTAGACGAAGAAAAATCTCTCAAGTGGAGTAAAGACAACGTACTTGATTATGAAGAATAATCCCCTTTTTATAGTCACCAATTAGGTTTCCAACCTGTATTAGAAATTAGAATCCTACTCATATTTGGTAATTCCAATTAGTTTATCTTTTTATTACTTGCACCTTAAGACTATGAATCATTATATGATTTACCTTCCAGATTCACTTTCCCAATTTAATTAGGGTTTCTGCACCTCCTTATAATTAATTAACAGTATTAGGCTTCCTGCCGTATCGGGCTTAGTAGGAACGGGTTCCTCTTATTAATTAGGCCTCCGGAACATAAATTAAATCTAATTCGATACGAATATTATCAAATAATACCAATCTATACTTAATTAAATCATTCTCTATTTTTGGGCTCCCTACATTTGCCCCCTATTTTCGGTGTAATTTATTTCCCGGAAATATGATTCGTTTCGAACCAAAAATAGACTCATCTGTAAAAATAATTCCACCTACTGCTCATCCTTCTAGGCATAGGCTCCTAGGAGGTTATCTCGGAAACATCCTTGGCGTGCCAAGGAGGGATTTGGAGTCTCCCTATGCGCTAGGCACTTAGGAAGCTCAATACATTCACTACTTGGTGGTTTTTTGCATTCTTAAGGGATTCCCTTATAGATGAGATGCCTATGAGACTTTACTAAGTTTATTCTTAGCGTATTTGAACAATAATAGGACTTTCCCTAGGCGCTAGGCGCCTATGGGACTTTAACTTTTCCTTCTTAATGTGCTCAAGGTGTAAAAATGATCTCCCTAGACCCCAAGCATCTAAGAGGCCATGTTTCACCAAAATTAACATTCTTGGGGTATCTCATAAGGTATTGGCGCCTAATGGACCTCTCCACTATCAATCTTGGCGAGTACGTGCTTTATTTGAAGTACTCCTAGGCGCCTAGCGCCTAGGAGGTTCACTACACTCTTGTTTTGACATTCTGAAGTGTATTCAAGGGATTCTTCACATAATTTCACGCCTAAGAGACCTACACTACTCATTCTTAGCGTGCATGACTTTGTTTAAATGTTCCCCTAGGCGTTAGGTGCCTAGAAGGATTAACTATTCTTATCTCGGCGTGTAAGAGCTATTCTAAGGAATTTTCCAAGTAATGTGGCGCCTAGGGAGCTTTTAGTTCCCATTCTTGGCATTTAAGAGGAATTGTGGGAGTCTTCCTGGACGTTAGGCGCCTAGGAAGCTTCCTTTATCCTTAGTCGATATGTTTCGTGTTGTTTTAATGGTCTTCTAGACTAATTAACACCTAAGAGGCTCCCCTGAACTAAAGTTGATATAGTTTTTCATTCTGAAATCTCTCCTTGCACTATTAATGTCTAGGAGGCTAATTTTTCACTCTATTTCCCATCAAGAGGGATTTCTACTATTCTCCTTGGATTGTAGGAAAAGGGGTTTGAAAATCTTTATCACCCGCCATGAATCTCTGACTTTTCTGTAACAGATTCCCACAGACGGCGCCAAATGTTACGGATCAATATAATATGATAAAATTTAAGATTACATGACTTTAATGAAGCTCCAAAATCGTTCTCCTGACTCCGTGGATGATCGCCGGAAAACCTGTAAAATCGGTGGGGGTTGTCCCACCAGGAACTCTCGAGCGCAAGAATAAGTGATCTGTAGACGAAGAAAAATCTCTCAAGTGGAGTAAAGATAATGTACTTGATTATGAAGAATAATCCCCTTTTTATAGTCACCAATTAGGTTTCCAACCTGTATTAGAAGTTAGAATCCTACTCATATTTGGTAATTCCAATTACCTTATCTTTTTATTACTTGCACCTTAAGACTATGAATCATTATATGATTTATCTTCCACATTCACTTTCCCTATTTAATTAGGGTTTCTGCACCTCCTTATAATTAATTAGTTGTATTGTGCTTCTTGCCTTATTAGGCTTAGTAGGAACGGGTTCCTCTTATTAATTAGGCCTCCGGGTAATAAATTAAATCCAATTCGATACGAATATTATTAAATAATACCCATCTATAATTAATTAAATCATTCTCTATTTTTGGGCTCACTACAAGCCTCCACCCATTTAGTGAAGTAATATGTGACTGCAAGCATGAATACACGTTGGCCTGGATCTATCGGTATTTTTCCCACTATGTTCATCCCCCACTTCATGAATGGCCATGGTGTCATAGTAGAACGAAGTTTTTTTGGTGGCATGTGGGAGATTTGAGGAAATATTTGGCATTTATGGCACCATTTAACGAAGTTGTGAGCGTCCAACCTCATTGTAGGCCAGTAGTATCCTATAGTTATTGCTTTGTTGCACGAGCTGTGTGGACCAGAGTGATTGCCACACTCCACAATGTGTAGTTCTATCATGGCGTACTTTACTTCTTCTGGAGTTAGGCATCTGAGTAGTGGGCCTGTGAAAGACCTCCTATATAGCCGTCCTCCATAGATTGTGAATCGAGCTGTTTTGGCAGTAGAGTGGCTCCCCATCCTTTGGCTTGGCCATGAGAGGTGGGGATGAGAGATATGCTTTGAGTTCATCAAGTGCTTGCTGGTAATCATCAGTCCAAGTGAAATGATCCATCTTTTTGAGCTTGGAGAAGAAGATCTTGTAACGGTCAGACGACTTGGAGATGAACCGACTTAGTGTTGCGATTCGTCCATTCAACCGTTTAATGCCCCTGACACTTTTGGGAGGTTAAATGTTCTGGATGGACCGTACTTGGTCTGGATCAGCTTCAATCCCCTTTTGAGTGACAATGTAGCCTAAGAATTTCCACACAGAAATCCCGAAGGAGCACTTGGTGGGGTTCAGCTTCATGATGTACTTCCTGAGAACTTCAAATGTCTGTCGGAGATGATCCAAGTGGTCTTGTGCCGCCAAGGATTTTACTAGCATATCATCAATGTAGACCTCAATCATTTTCCCTAAATGCTTCTGAAATATTTTGTTCACCAAGCGCTGGTAGGTTGCCCCAGCGTTTTTCAGTCCAAATGGCATCACTTTGTAGCAGAATATCCCTCTCTCTATGATGAATGAGGTCTTCTCTTGATTATCTGGATGCATAAGGACCTGATTGTACCCACTGAATGCATCCATGAAGCTAAGTAGTTGATGGCCCGCGGTAGCGTCCACCAGTGAATCTATGTGTGGTAGAGGGAATGAGTCCTTGAGACATGCTTAATTGAGGTTTTTGACTACCACCACATTGGCCAACCAATCCAGGTAGTTAACCTCCCTGACTGAACCATTGTCCAACAAGTTTTGGACCTCCTCATTGATAACCTTATTACGCTCTGGAGCGATCTTCCTTCTTTTTTGCTTGACTGGTGGGTGATCTGGGTGTACCTGCAACTGGTGCGTACTTACAGTTGGGTCGATACCTGTCATGTCCTTGTAGGACCAAGCAAAGCAATCATGGTGCTCTTTGAGAAAAGCGACAAGCTTAAGCTAGAGCTCCTCACATAATCTGGCACCCACCTGGACCTTATGATCTGGGAACTCATCACTAATGCTGACTTTATCCAACTCCTCCATTTTGGGTGCGGTGATGGTGTTAGTCGACTGTACATGGCAGATATGGTCGACTGGAAACTTCTTAAGTGTAGATTGGTAGCACTCCCTGGCAATCTTGGAAGCTCCTAGGATCTCCCTCACACCCAAGGTGTGGGGAAGCGAATGACCTGATGGTAGGTCGAATGTACTGCTCTCATGCCATGGATCCATGGTCAGCCGACAATGGCATTATAGTACGACGGTGCATCAATCACAATGAACTTGGTGGGGAGGTTGACTCCTTCTGCATAGACAAATAGGAACTTGGTGGGGAGGTTGACTCCTTCTGCATAGACAAATAGCATTACTTCTCCAATTAAGTGCACATACTCCCCACTGAAACCGACAAGTACGATGGACTTCCAGACAATGGTAGATTCATCAACCATCATAGCCTTTAGTGAATTCAGAAATATAATATTAGCAGAGCTACCACTATCCA
>JAUEJK010236074.1:0-10274 GCA_032274865.1 Eryngium alpinum
TATGTAAATAAATAAGAATACTGCAATTATTTTGTGTTGTCTACACTTGAGTTGGATACTGTATTTTAATAATCATTATACATGTAACATTCAAAACCATATCTATAGTAGGTGTAGCATGCGGTGATAAAGACTGTTTTAGTATTTATGTCTAAACGTGTTTTATAAGACAAAACACTGCAGTAGTACTGAAGACAAAACTTGATCGGATAAAAATAAGGAAAATAGAAATTTATTTTTTGATATAACTTGGAGACTATGTTTGATAGGCCTAATCTAATAAGGCCCCAAATCCAACACACTCACGTAGATCCAATACCTAAAGCCCAAACAAAGGCCCAAGTCATCTTATTGGGCCGAGACAACTCAAGCCCAATCCATTATATGGGCCAAGGCCATAGGCCTGCAACATAAGATCCACTGTCCGCGCGGACGGGAGTACACCACTCGGATGCGCGGACAACTAGTCGCACGTGCGGACGAAAGACTTTGAGATTCGCGATGGAAAGTTACCATCCGCGAGGACCTACAACCAACATATGTACGCGTGATCATTGCTACTCACGGATACCTCTCGACGGACCCAACTGCCTCACAGATAAAGGCAGCCACCCACGACATGTGCCCCGCACGCCACTCCTATCGCCATCACCCACGTAGGTGGCACGCGCCATCACGTGCCACACATGTGGGCAGGTATCTATAACCTATAAATACCCCTTCACTTTCAACGGTGAAGGGGTTAGAATTTTTACACTGTTCATACCAGATTTTCGCTCCACATTCTCTCTACTTTCTCTCTCTAGAATTTGACTGGAATTCTCATCCTTTCCCCAGAGGTGTCACGGAGCCGGCGAGGCTCCGCGTGGCATTATTTTACATGTCCGAAGACTTTACCCGGATCGTTGGCGAACTTGGACTAGGAACGTAGACCCGAACATATTTGAGCGTTATCATTTTGGCGCTAGAAGGAGGACCTCCCCTAAGATCTCTACTAGCTCTTCCGCTTGGCGGTGATTAGTAATTAACTTAACCCTCGAACAAGTTAACATCCAGTCACCCCCAAGAGATAGGTCCGTACTCGGACAAGAACACAGAACTACTGAACATCTGAACACTCGGACATTCGAGAACATACCCTGACATAGAACCATGGTAATAGAGACTAGGAGTACTCACTCCAGGAGGGACCCAAACGTGGACGACCCTCAGCATCCCGAACACCCGGATCACGTGGAGATCGACCACGATCCGTAGGATGGTAGCCATCACCCCCTACCTCAGCGGACCTACACATACATCTAAATGAACAATGCCGGTGAAACCGTGAACGCCGCGAGTGCAAGAAGCACCCCATGACAGATGGCACTATATCAAGGCCTCCCATTCATCTCGGACGGACGCAGGATATCGGGCGAATGCAACGGAGATCACTATCGGGACTACAATTGGCAGTACTACCGTGATCATCCGAATGCAAGTGATTTACGGAGGCAACTCGAGTACAATAAGAGCCATCATGAGGGTGAAAGAGAGGCCTCACATCGCTCTGGCAGCCGCTACACAATCATCCCTAACAATCCCGAGCGATCACGCTCTCACACCAATCAACCCGAGCGACCGCGCTCTCATAGGGATCCACACCTAGTGCAATTCCCCGACATCATCATTGGGCGCCCCCGCCGGATCCTTTATTTGCATAGATCATTCTGCAAAATCAAGAGCTTAAGCATCATATGCTCCTCTTCACAAAGAAGTTAGAGAGTGAGGAGGCTTATGCACCATCCGAGGATCCTTTCACGGATTGCCTTACTGCACTTCCGAACGATGTTAAGAAAAGACCTCACCTATAGATGTATGATGGGAACTCGGACCCAAATGATCATACTCAGTTCTTTGACCAGTAAATGAAGATGGATAACTACAATGATCACGTCATTTGCCATCTGTTTGCCTCCACCCTCAAGGGGCATGCCCAAAAATGGTACAACAAGTTGCCGGCTAAGGGCCTTGACTCTTGGGAGGAATTCCGCTTGGCATTCTCTAGGAGGTTCTGTGCTAACCGTCCATATGACATCCATTCGGTCTCTCTGGAGGCCATCGTTCAGCGACTTGGGGAAAGCTTGAACGATTATATCTTAAGGTTCAAGGAATGAGTGAACCTTGTGGATAATGTGAACGAAGGGACGACCATCAGCGCCTTCCAAAGGAGGTTGGACATCAAAATTACGAGCAATATATCCTGGACATCATCAAAAGGGATCCCTAAAGTCTGGCCACGGTATACGCAATAGCATCCGAGTATATCACAGGGGATAATGCTCTCCAAGCTATGAGGGAGGCAAGAGGATTGTCCACTCCTATTCCAGTCAACACTGAGATGCTCCCGCAGAAGGAGCACGTACACTTCCACAAGGATAAGAAGAAAAAGTATGGGCATAACCCCAACCAGAGCTCCGTTCCCGCTCCAGTCCAAATCATATCATCAACACCATTAACGGTTACCCCGTAAGCACCATCCACGCGGAAAGATGTGCCCAGCCGTCTGGGGACCTTTAAGGCCCAACAAAGCCTCAGAGGGAGTGGACCAAGTTCACCAATAAGTACTCCACCATGTTGGCGGAGCTCAAGGGCTCCAAGCTTTATGAAGCTCTTAAGCCTATGCAGGCACCGCCTGCCCAAAGGGACCAAACAAAGAGGTGCGAGTATCATGAAGATCATGGACACCTAACAGATGATTGCATCTCTCTAAGGTACTTTCTTGAAGGATTGGCTAAAAAGGGAAAGTCAATCAGTAACTCCCGGTGGAAAAGCAAATGATTCCCTCTCCCACAGTGGAAGACAAAAGAAATAGGCGGATTGACATGATAGTGGGCAGAATCAATGAGGGGAACCCGGAGCCTGAGTCCACCACTTCTCACGTTTATGTTGTCGGACCAATGCCAGAGATATGCAACATCATTACCTTTTCGGATGCGGACTATAAAGGTATCGACCCAAATCATAAGGAAACTTTGGTGATCACCCTATCCGTGGACGGTTATGAGGTGAAAAGAACAATGATTAATAATGGGGCATCCGTCAACATCATCTACAAGCATGCATTGGATAGGATGACAGACCTATCACAAAAGATGGTACCACCCGTGGAGTCGACACTTTATGGGTTTGGCCACTACTCAGTGTCAGTGCTAGGCACCATCTGCCTACCAGTGACATTCGGAACGGGAGCTCAAGTGGTTCGGCATATGATAACCTTCCGTATGGTAGACGAAGCATCTCCCTACAACATTTTGATAGGGCGACCAATGCTCACCCTCATTAGGGGTATCTCATCATTCCCCATCTAAAGGTTAAGTTTCCTACCACCCACGGAGTGGACACTCTTAAAGTGGATCCAGAGGTAGCCGCTCGGTGTTATAAGGCTGCAGTGGCAATGGAGAAACTTATCAGACCAATAGGCAAAAGGCCATAGCCAAGTAAAAAGCTGAGTCCGTGCCTATCCGCGCCTCTAAAAGGGCGGCCAAGCGCCAATCGCATCAAGCCCGAATAAGCAAAGATAAGAGAAAAAGGCTCGCCTCTAAGAGCAGGGGCAATGCGTGATGGTAAGTGATACCATGCATCCGCCCCCTTTATCCAACCCGCCCCCTGAAGAAGTTCCTCCACAAGCCGGACATCTCCGGAGAATCGTGAATTGGGCTATGGAGCTTAGCTAATTCCAGCTAGACTTTGTGCCTCGCACCTCCATCAAGGCCCAAGCCTTAGCTGATTTCATAATGGAATGCACATTTCCTGAGCCTAGTCCACCTACTTGGACAGATCCTCAGTCCGTGGTATCTGCGGACAAGTCATCTGCCCCTCAAGATATACCCACTATTGAGAAACTACCAGAATCTTGGCAACTCTTTGTGGACGGATCGGCCACGGTTGAACGAAGTGGAGGGGGAATCATCTTGACAATCCCCGACGGCTTCACCATCCAACAAGCACTACGCTTCAAGTTTAAGGCCACCAACAACCAATCAAAGTATGAGGCTCTCTTGGCCGGCCTCCATCTCTCCAAGAGTTTGAAAGTGGAACATCTCCAAGTCTACAGTGACTCCCAAGTTGTCGTCCGCCAATTACAAGGGGAGTATATGGCCAAGGATCCCATCATGATCCGCTATCAAAAGTAGGCTAAAGAAACAATGTCTGACTTTTTTAGCCTCCGCCTCCAGCAAGTGGACTGCACGAATAACATCATAGCTGACTCCCTCTCAAAGTTGGCCACTTCGGATCTTGAGAAACTAGAGGGAGCAGTTTACTTAGAGCATTTGAAGCATCCAAACATTGAGGAAAACCTCCAAGTGTTGAACATCAATCAAGTGGTCGACTGGACAACAACCTATTTTCAATACTTCACCAATGTGACTCTCCCAACGGACCACAAGGAGGCCAAGTCACTTAAATCCAAGGCAGCAAGATTCTGCTACTTAGACGAAGTCCTATATCGCAAAGGCTTCCATGATCCGCTACTCAAGTGCGTAGCGGCGGATGAAATTACCCTCTGTATGTCGGAGGTCCACGAAGGAATGCGTGGAGATCATATGAATGGGAAGTCACTCGCACACAAAATCATAAGGCAATGGTACTATTGGCCTACTCTCTTTAAGGATTACATTGACTACGCCCAGAAGTGCAAGCAATGCCAATTCTACAGTGTTGTGCCCAAGCAAGCTCCAGTCCCTTCGTCTTCAATCCTTTCCCTGGTGCCATTTGTTGTGTGGGGATTGGACATAATGGGGCCATTCCCTTAGGCTCCAGGCCGCCTAAAGTTCGTGATAGTGGCCATAGATTACATGACAAAGTGGACGGAGGCTAAAGCGGTCGTCAACATCAAAGAGACGGACTGCCGCAAATTCTTCTATGAACAAGTGACACTCAGATTTGGAGTTCCCCTAGTCCTCATCTCTGACAATGGACCACAATTCATTAGCGGCCCCTTTCAAGAATTCTTGGCGGACTTCAATATTGAGCACCGAACTTCATCCGTCTCCCATCCACAGACAAATAGCCAAGTAGAAGTCACTAATCGAAGCCTTGTCCATGGTATGGAAAAAAGGCTCAATGATGCAAAAGGAAAGTAGGCTGAAGAATTGCTCAAGGTTCTGTGGTCCTACAGGACCACCCTGCGGACAGCAACCGGGGAAACTCCATTCAAGTTGTGCTATGGCACGGAGGCAGTCATCCCCATTGAGATTAGTTCCCCCTCATTCCGGGTTGTCAATTATGTGGAGGCCACAAACTCGGATGGATTGAGAACTAATCTAGAGCTTCTCAATGAGCTCTGCGACCAAGCAGTGGTCCATGGTTGCGTACAAGCAAAAGACGGCAACCTTCTTTGGCAAGAAGGTCAAACCAAGGCAATACTCAGAAGGTGATTTGGTCCTCAGAGCCACAAAAGTTTCTGACCACACCAACCAAGGAAAGTTATCCGCCAATTGGGAAGGTCCCTACATAGTCACAAGAGTCATACGTCCGGGTACTTATAAACTCGAACGCATGGATGGCACGGAGATTCCCAACACTTGGCACGGGCTTCGGCTCCGCAAGTTCTAACACTAGGCTCATTAATGCTTAGTCTTTTTGTACTTTTTGTATCCATCTTGCCAATCTATAAGGCATCATTATTTGATAAATTTGTAGAAAGCTATGTAAATATTAAGATTTATTACAAATTATCATTAGGTCCGCCCATTAGGGGTTCGGCCGCTATTGGATCATATCCAAGTCTCAATTCTATCATGGGGTTCAACCATGCTTATCAACTCAACACTTACAAGTTCCATGAGCACGGACCTCCAAGGTCTCACACGGACGGCATAGGGACTACTGTCCCTTAAGTCCTATAAATATAAATAAGGGATAATCGCCACCCTAAGAAAGGTGCGCAAACCCCAACGAACGGACCATCGCAAGTCCAAGATCCACAAGGATCACAAAATACGCGGACTCACGAATCCGCGGACAAATAAACCTAAGTGATCATTTGTCGCCTAATAAAGCACGCGGACACACTTTGCCACGCTCTAACACTTTAAATGAGTTGGTCCAAATTATTAAGCCGTAGGCAATAATCTACTCAATTCTCCGCTCTAACACTTTAAAAGAGTTGGTTAAAATATGTTAAGCCTTTGGAAAACTTTTAAAATGGTACGGATGCACGAAAGCCAAAATTCGTCCATCATTTACTGTCTAAAACACTTAGTTTTGTGCAGCTGCATTTACATAAACGAAGTACGAAAAAGAAATGACATGCACACGGAAATAAAGCAAAAGAAGGAACTTGCATAAATTAAAGCATAAGTATTTGGATTACATACACCACTCCGGACTCCTGGACAAATCAAATGAGAAACCGAGGTATCAATACAAATTACAAGTTTTATGGAGCAAAAGATTGCACGGCCTAAGGCCCAAAGCAAAAAAGTAAAGAGCCAATTCAAGGAGGGGCGGACCCATCATCGTCTGCATTGTGGGAGCCCTGGTCGTCTGCTCTTTTTGGCGACTCAGCCCTCTCCTTCTCACCATCGGACTTATCAGATACGGACGAAGATTCAGATTCAGATTCCTCAGCACCCTCAGCCTCCGGATAAAGAATGTTCATTGGGATGTCATCCGGGCCTGGAACCGCTTCGGTGTCCGCCGCTACAGGGCCATCCGCCTCCTCCATTTTGTCCAACTCCGTCGCCATATACTTAGAGAAACCGTGCGCCTCGGCGGAAGCAGAGTCTTCATTAACAAAGCTTAGGCAGACATCATAGCCCATGACGAAGGATGGACCCGCCTCCTTGTTCACCACCGCCTTGAAAGTATTTGTCTTCATAAACCGATGGACGACATCTTGATAGGCCTGCACGGAAGAGAGCTCAGCAACCCTGGCCTTAAAGCTCGGACAGCTCTTTGTCCTTGGCGGACAACTCTACCTGCAGATTATCCCTCTCCTGATGGAGGGCATCATTAGCCAAGTTGGCGGCTTCCAAGAGCGTCCGCCTACTTTCAGCTTCGTCCGCAGCCTTCCTCTCCGCGCGCTCCACATTTTCTATATGTTTTTTTAATAAGCTCTACTTACTGCTCAGCGGAAGAGGCGGCGGACTTAGCAGTGTCCACACTTCGTTGGGCGGACTCCAACCTCATGCGCTGATCGCGCATCTGCTCAACAGTGCCGCACACCATAGACATAAGCTCCATGAGGCGCGGACGCACTCCCACTTTAAGCACTCCAGGAGCGACCTCATCTTCCTTCAGCACAAATTTTTCCCAATCCACACTTGCCGGATTGAGAGCTGAACTACCTGTGGGCACAACGTCGGACGGAGGGGGCGGATTCTGAACCGCGGATACATGTTCCAACACTTGCACTTCAGAATCCGGCTGCTGCACAACCAAAAAAGGATCCGGTTGCTCGATCTCCTCATCCACTAAGTGGAACTCCCGGGCCTTAGAGCCTTTCTTCGCCTTCTTAGGGTGTGGAGCTTCACCCTGTTCGCCAGACGAGCCACCCGCCTCCGTAGCCCTCTTCTTTGATTTTCCGGTCACACCGCCAGATTTCTTGCCATACAAACAGCGATCTCCCATGCTCATCAACATCATCTTTTTGTCCAACATGTTTGGGTAGTTATAGCGCTTAAGAGAAACTGCACACAAGCAAGAAAGGTTCAGACATGCGGATAATCACGATACATATATCAGAGCAAGGATTAACAAATTATGGCATACAGATAAACATAAAAAAACATAAAAATAAAGGCACGAACAAACATTTTAAATGACTTACGGTTGTATTCGTAAAGAAAGGCCTTATATATGAAGATATCTTCGGGCCACGGCTCACCCTCTTGTTTAATGAACTCACGGACGAGCTCGAGCTCCGCATCTTTAAGGTATCTTGGAGGCTCAACCTTTACCTCGTCCGCCCATCTGGGCAAGTAAGCGAGGTCGCCTCCGCGGATCATAATGTATTCAAAGTGCCAAGTTCGAAACGGACTTAGCATCTTCATCCATCTTGGTCCGAACTTGGGCGCGGACCGCCAAAAGATGTTATAAATGCCCTCGTTGGCAGTCCGGCCATTAGAGTGCAGCGTCCAGAATAAACGTGTCATCGGCTCTACCCCCTTTTCAGCACAACGAGCGATAAACCCAGTGATAGAGCGAATGCTGTTGGGGGCGATCTGGCAGAACGCACACTTTAAGAAATCTGTGAACAAATAATAAGTTAGTTTGTGCATGGGCAACCTAAAGCCTTACCTGAAGAAGGCTACTGGAATTGACACCCATCCCCCAGCTGGACGGTGATAGGGACGCTCATCCTCGGTCGGATAGCGCCACTCATATTCGGGGGATATATCAAAGACCCCGCGAACGACCCCCTCCACGTACTTTGCAAACCTGCTGGTTTCGGATGCATACTCCAAGTGCCCGTACGCCTCCTCCAGTATTTTATTATCATAGACGAGCGGATCCCGCCCAAGCTCCTTAAGCTCCTTCTCATAAGACTTGAAGTGCAAGTCCCTTATATCTGCGACGCCGGAAGGCGCGAACTCAATTATGTCCGCATTCCAAACATCGTTGTCATCCACGTCTCCGAATCGCGGATGAGTCCCCTTTCCTTGTGGCGGAGGCTTAAGAATCCCCCGCCACTTCGGCCTCACTTTCTCGGATGTGGATTGTATGGGCACACACATCGGAATTTGATCTAGCATGATCTCCGGATTATCTATTGTCACTGGCTGCTCCTCCTCTTGAGGTACGAACCCAGCGTCCGACATCCTCTCAGCTGTAATGTTTTTAACTCGCAGATAAGATATCGTCAATGGCCGACCTCTGCTATTTTGCGGACGCTCACCCCTTGGGAGAGAAATAGTTCAGGCCAGTTGGACAAGAGAGGGCAGACACCTGTGACAATAAAACAAAGCTAAGTCAATTATCGCGAATCCGAGCATACACAAGCCATCATAATCCAAAACAATAGAAGAAAGGAATATTGTGGCACGCTCGGACGGACAACTGACTCAAGGGAGAACACACGGACCCATCCGCGCGTCTCTCACTTACCCCAATAACCATCCGCCCGTGTGACCATTGCGTCCAACACAAAGGATGTGTTACACGCGGACAAAGGGAGCCCTCAAATAAATATAAGTCTAGGACGCGCGGACGCACCTATCCGCGCGTTCCCTTAACACACTCTAAGTATCCGTCCGCATGACCATTGTATCCTACAAGTGAATGCGTCACGCATGGACAAAGATAATCTACTGCAGTGATGCACGGACACGATATACATCGTGACTCCGTGCGCGGATCTAACTCCCACGGACGGGATTATCGCCTAAATAAGCACTAAAACCTAAGTGTTAAAACCCTAGGCGCCGCCGCGCAGACTCGAAGGTCGAACTCGCGGACATTAACACCGTCACTGGTGCCACCACCCAAACCCAGATTCCAACGTCAGAAATCCTATTTTTTCCGACGCCGACGATGAAAAATCTCCAAAACAGTAAAAAATTGACAAAAAATTAACCAAATTGCTCGCAATCGCGAGTACATACATATTCTAGCCACAATTTAGCCAAAAAAAGAACCAAAACCCCCCAAATCTAGCAAAAACAGCAGCCTAAAACCCACTTTTTTCCCAAACAAAAATTGCAAAAAACAAGCCAAATGCAAGGTCTACCTCAAAAATGCTATGTGGATTCTTGATCTACGCGAGGAGCCGATCTAGAATCTGTCTTCAAAATCCGAAAACAATAAATTCGAAAATCACCCGAAATTTGCTTTAAGTGGCAGTTTTTTTCAAAAGTGAAGAAATGAGGGGAGAGTGGGAGTTTTGTAAAATCTCCCATCATTATCAACTAATGGGAGCGTGCCACGTGGCAAACTGGGGCAACCGCCCATCTTCTAGCGCACGTGTGACCCAACCTACGCCCCCACGCGCGCGTGACCTCGGTCCTCGTGCCCATCATTGGCTACCAACCTCCACGCGCATAACTCTTCACCTTTTCCCCGATCCGTGACAACTCCCTTCACCACCCATCATCCGTGCGCAGAATAGACCCCTAGTCAAGGGTCTATCCGTACACACGGACATTCAAGCCACAACCTCATCCTAGCGCACGGACGCTCACGTCCGCGCCATAGTCTATGTGGGCACCTACAAAAACATGAAAGTGTTCAAGCCACAACCTCCTCCTGGCGCACGGACGCTCACGTCCGCGCCCTAGTCTTGGGGGGCA
>JAUEJK010236179.1:0-10273 GCA_032274865.1 Eryngium alpinum
AATATAATAAAAATATACAATACAAGTGATAATTTTAAATTTTGATATCGACAATTAAACTTATATCATGCATCTTTCTGTTATCCTATGATGTTTCACAATGAAAAATATTCAAGTGTGATCTTTCTTTCAATAATTGTTCATAGCTGTCACTCACGTTCTCTTATAAAATGATGATTTTATTATTTTTAAAAAAAGTGAGCCAACACTCACAACTCCAAATCTATATTGTTTCATCAATCTTTTACAAAGCTCTACTAAATATTAAAATTTGTTCCCGCTCCAATCCCAGTTTTTTCCTAAAAGATTATATGATCAGCCTTTGAAAAAATTGGAATCGGATCGGAGTCCAACAGAACGTGAACAATAATATCTATATATATTTATAATAAAATTATAAAAAAATACAATTAAGTGATTAAGTCCAGAAATATACAATAATGATATTAATCTAAAATTATTTAATTACTCCTTTATTATTAAGTATATACTAATATTAAAATTTTTAAATAAAAATATCAAAAATAAAAAATTTAATAATCTATAATAAAATCATACTGTTTTATAATTTAAACTCATTAATAATAATATAATTATTATAAGATATAAGAAATCAAATGACATGTATCTAGACTTTAGTTACTAGTAGTAGCGAGAGTGTATTGTCCTGCTAACAGCTTGTTTGGGCAAAATCTAAAATTTGGTACAAATTGAATTAGACAACCTTTCTGTCAAAAATAAAATAAAATTAGACAACCTTAAATTAGTTCAGTGCCCTGTAAATAAAGGAGGAATATACAGGGGCTGTTTGGGTAACACTTATAAGTGGCTGCAGCTTATAAGCTGGAAAAAAAAGCACATATTTGGTGCTTTTTTTTCAAACTTTTTTTTTATAAGCCAGCTTTAAGCCCATCCAAACATCTTAACTTAAAGTGAGAAAATCACTTATAAAAAAAGTTTGAAAAAAAGCACCAAATATGTGTTTTTTTTCCAGCTTATAAGCTACAGCGGCTTATAATCAATAACCAAACAGGCTCACAGTATCTTAAACTAAGTTATAATCAAATATTGTGAATTATCGGGGGTTTGTGTTTGATTATAAGTTGTTTATAAATATAATATAATATAATATAATATAATATAATATAAAATATTTTTTTATTATTTATAAGTTAACTTATAATCATAAACAAACGGACCCTACATTTCGCATGTGACTAGCTTGTCCAATGAACATGTGCTGAATTCAAAGTATGCTGTCATGCTGTGCGTGTAAACATACATCATGCTGTGCGTGTAAACACACACACAGTATCCCGAAAATTATTATCCTTGACCAAACCTTACTCTTATATTTATAGATAAATAGATAATAAAGTGGCTTATCAACACGTGTTAAATTTCTTGGATTTGTATATCATGACAACTTATATGTTAAATATATTTATTTCATCTCAAATAGTTATAAAGTTCCAAAATAATAATTATTTTAAAACAAGAAGGATATTTTGTATAAGTTAGATGTGGTTCTACTTTATATATATGTCTTTGGAATTTCTTTAATTATTTTTTAATATAGCAATCTAAAATTATTTAAGAATGATGTTCGTCCTTTTCAAACAAAATCCTTTTAAGTTTTTTTTTAATTTTTTTTTTAAAATTTTATGAAAAGTTCAAAATATATATTTTAGAAGTTTATATCTTACTTTTTATATCTTTTATAATAGATTTAGAAAATTGTATTTTTATTTAATAGAAAACTACGAAAGTAAGTCATAACTATATTTTATAATTTTTTCATATTTTTAAAATTAAAATTAAAAATTAAAAAATCATACAAAATTGTATTTTTCTATTTAATATTTTTTTATAATTTTTTAAAAAATAACCTAAAGGACACCCATTTTCAAGCATATTCTAATTTATTTCCAACATTGAAATAAATCATACTTTTGTAATTTTTGAGTTTCTCTAACTGTTTTATATAAATTTCTAATACATATATCCAAACTTCATCTTCTCCCATTTGTTGGATATTGTTAGAGGTTGAAGCCCACTCCTTTGACATCATGGGCTACTAAATATGCCATCTTTATGTATATTCCTATATTTGTATTTCTCTTATTTTGTTTGTATATGTATTTTGTATCTTATGAAATAGCTAAAGAGCATATGTATTTTGTATCTTTATATTAAATGAAATAAGTAGATAGCTTTAGATTTTGATGCAATGGCAATGAATGAAGTGACAATGAAACGGATATGGAGGAGAATGATGATATAGGTATATCATGTTTTATCCATAAAAGTTATGGGCCAAAAGACATCCCATTTTGTCTGTTTTCACTTATGTAATTTTGTTGTCTATTTTGTCTTTCTCAAACTCTTTATTTTGATCAAAGACCCTTGTTATTTATTTTTGAATCAACTTAAATGTACAAAATGTAAGGGGCGTTCTTCTCAATCAAATTTGTTGATCTTAAGTTGTTTAAAATTTTCTTGTATATTTTATTTCTAAAAAAGTGGTCTGAAAATTTGAAAATATATGTTAAAAAATAATATTCATCTTTTATATAATTTATATTAGATTAAAAAAATTATATTATTCTTTTTCGAAAAATAAAATTAAATTAGAATTATTTTCTTAAGTATTTTAAATTATAAGTGTAATTTAAGTAATCATAAAAAATTGTATCTTTTATTTTTCAAATAAAATATAATATGAGGATCATCTTTTATTTTCCACTTATAGATGGTATGCAAAGAAGGCAACTGTAATTTGGGGAGAGTTCAAGAGGAGTTGTCCAAAATTCTTATCCAAGAGGAAGACTGTGTTTAATTTCTAAAAAGTTGATTGTAACTATTTATAAAATAAAATTAATTATTTACCTTTTATTTAAAAATAGAGAGTAGCATATTTAAAAAAAAATATCGAGTAAAAATATATTAATATTCAGTGGGGAAATAAATTATATTATTATAAATATTTTAAGTTATAAAATACACTTCGCTGTTCCTTTTTTTTTCTTCCCGAAAAGTAAAAAACATTGATAAATAAAGGTTCAGGCAAAAGAGCCCAACAACAAGTCCAACGACAACAAAACAATTCACAAAAAGCCCACAAACAAGAAAATAAAATAAAATAAATAATTCAAATATCAAAGCCCAAATCTACTTTGACCATCTCTTGCTCCTGGACTCCATTTCCAGCCCATTTGGGTTCCGTATGCTGAACTTAGAAATTATTTATTGTCTGTTTGTTAAAAAATCATTTAAATTTATCAGTAATTTATTAATTTTTATAAAGTATTTATTTTTAAATTTTAACTTTCAACCTTTAAGTTACTTATAAACTTCCCAACTTCCCAATATGCATGAGTCAAGATTTGGTTATGGGTACTCAACCAACAACAGGGTTCACCTAGTCATTTCTTTATAGACACCAAGAAGAGTAAGTTGTATACCAAACTGACTTTTGAGTAATGATCCTGATTTTTTTAAACCAATTCTTTAATCCGAATGATGTTGATAAGGATGAATAGATGATTGGAGTTTAAAAATTGAATTTTTCTGAATACAAAAAAAGTCTGTTTTTATGTGAAATCTACATGTGACACATCACTCGATTTATTAATTCAGCTTACTTAAGTCGAACTATAAATTTAATCTTTGTTATTTTATGTAGGACCAAGCCCCAGTAGGTTCCCATTATAAAACCAAGTCACACTAATAAAACCAAAGTCACAAACAAATGTTCTTCCCTAAACACATGTTCAAATTGATTGATGCTTATTAGAAAAGGTTTCGCAATTGACTAATACCAAAACTAAGTCTCATAAATCTTGGTAATTGTATCTCTACCTCCATATGAGTAGATCCGTCCTCTGTTTGGGAAGTACTTCCAGTAATACCACTCAAAAAAAGAATTTAGCTGAACCAAGGTCTCCTCTTCTAATCCTCCAGGATAAAAAGGAAAGTTCATATCCTCCACCGTAGGATATATTGTCCTTCTTACCAGTCTGCCATCTCGATCAAATGCAAGAATTGCCGAAATAGAAGCCCAGCCCAGTTTTCGCCTTTTTTATCGTGTTGCCTTACTAACCTATAGGGTTTTGGTTTGTCTGCCCATTCAAGCAAGCCAGAGCGGGAGGGATAAAAAGGGTACTGGGTAAAAGAAAAGCTAGTAGCTATCATATCTTGTACGGTTCGGGGGGTAATCGGCGTACTCTTCTGCAACTCTCTCCAAGAGATACGATTCGGTATCTGAATCGGCTGAAGGAGAGTGAAGAGGGGGCTACTCTCCCAGCCCGCGGGAAAGCCTCTTCATATCCAAGAAACACAGTCTTTCCAAGAAAGACATTCTTTTCAAAAAACAGGAAAAGAATGAAATTAAATTAGCAGGAAACATCTCAGTTGGAAGTGGTACCACTGACCAAGGCAATTCTGCATAGATATCTATTTTGCTGATATATATATATCGCCTGAAGATTCCGTTTCAGTCTCAAATATGTGGATCACTACAAACTCATCATCAGTACCCTTCATCAGGAGATACCTTTCTTTTAAAAGCTTCATGAACTCTGTCTTTTGGGAGTCGATTGCCGTATCTAAAGCACTTGACATCTGAAAGTAAAATATAACTCTCTTTCCGAAAAGCTCAGATAGGAGAATCTATAGAGTTAACAAGAAAAGGAAATCCAAGTTAAAAATGCTATGGCTATTGGATTTGGTATATAAAAGCACTGGAGTTAATTGAATTTACAATCTGTAAAATAAATTATAGTGACGGTTCATGGATTAGTAGAGGAGGAATGCTAGGTGTACAGAAACAGATCCTGAATTGGATTTCGAATCTTACTTGGCGAGTCTTGATTTTCTCAAACATTGAGGAGGTCAGAATTTATTAAATATATATGGCCAATCAATACTTGCCATGTGGAATTCGGGATCCATTTCGGTACCCAATTCTGGTACTCTAACATTTTCCTTAGTAGAGGGATGACAAGTATCTAAATTTGGACCTCCTGGACAGGCTTTACAACTGGGGAATGTTGCCTCGAGTCACAAAAAGGGAACTAAGAAACTTTCAAATCATACTTGTCAAACTATAAGTTAGGTATCCATCAAACGAATCAGTTCACTTGCATAAATCCAGATTCCACAATTACATATAGTTCTATACTCACACAAGTATAAATAAGAAACACAACAAGCTACTATAATTATGAAAAAAAGGTCTCTAAACCTTTTCTAACGAACAAACAATAAATATTAAAAGGCATTACATACTTACAAGATGTTGTGGAAAGTATCTGTTTGAATAATTAAAAATTAATATATAAAATGTTATTAAAAGATTAACACTGTCACCCGGTTCTTAGATTCATGGCACGCTCGACGCCTATAGTTCGCATTTGTGCATACGCGACACCACGATAATTATGCTTTAAAACATAAATGAAACTTCAAAGAGAACTCACCTGGGACCCATCTTTTCCACTAAAGGCTGTTTTTGGTTCCCATAGCATCTTCAGCTTCATTTCCTTTACTCTTTCAGCCTCCAACTCTGCAACTTTCTTACGGCTGAATGGGTAAGCTGGAATCTCAAATTTGCCCAATATGCTGGCTCCAAATGGTTCGATGAATTTCCCATGAGGCCCAAATATTACAAGCTCGGGTATTTGACACGGTTCTTCAGTAGAATCCACAAACTCAAATATCTTGCTCAACTTTTTATTATTTGGGTCTCCAAATGGGAGTGCCAACCAAGGCATAGTCGAAAATGTTCTCCAAAATGATCTTTCATTTGTATGATCACTAGTCTGTGGATCATCAAGGTAAACAAGCACGACCTCAAAGTTTTCCTTAATTTCTGCCAACTCTTGATAGGCGGACTTGAGTGTATCTGTAAAATGACGAGCGCTAAAACCTTCTTTATAAAGATATATGCCCACCACCTTATCTTTGAGAGTGTGAATAGGTACCTACCAATAAAGATATGCAGTCCATTTTCAGATATAGGTAATTTTAGATTTTTTAACCTATTTCTTTTTATTCGTCATCCTCGCTTAACAAATACGTACTTAGGAGCATAAGCTCTTTAAATTTTTCTTTAAAACTATAGGGTTTTGCCTCCATGGAGGCAATTTAGGGTTTCTGATTAATTTTTTGAGATAATCGATTTAAATTTTAGTCGGTGTATTGGGAACGATACATAATAAATCAAGGTTTTTTTTTGTTAGATAGATAGTAGAATGTGTAATTTTTGGTTGAGAATTTGGGAGGATTTAAAATTTTTGGGTATGCCGATATACATGAGTATCGATTGAAAATGGTGAAGAAGGATCGAATGAACTCAATTGAACGACACCAACAACAAGAACATAGATAAGCAACATATTGATAATAAGATGCTAAAGTGTGAGTATTGGTGGTATTCGATGATCACCACCAATCTTCTTGGAGTCGTCGAATTCAACTTGCCAACGTGGTGTAATATCTACAGTTCGAAACTAGTGGTCATCAACAACCACTACCGGTATTGTGTCCTTATTCTACTCATGTCTATAATTTTTATTACTATGAACAAGATGTCTCTATTTCTAGAGGCAAGGTTGCGTAAATCGCACCCTCCTCAGACCCATAATAAGATTATATTTGGTGCGTTTGATTTGGTTGATTTGGTTCTCGCTTAAGAAGAAAAGAGAAACTTTAATTTTCTCTAAATACCTCTAATACCATGCCGACATTTGATTATGATGTACTTGAAATATGAGGACAAAAGTGTAAATAAAAAATTATATTGACGATATAATTATAGCATTTACTACAAAGTTGTACATTTGTTGGCTAAAATACGACCTATATAAATCACCCAAATTCATTAGGACTACTATGAAATTTTTATGTTGGATGATAACTTGAAACCTTAATAACGATAAGGCATAAGAAGATAGCAACATAAGAATATCTATCTCGCAGATAAATTCTTCTGAAATCATATATAACACTAGTTAATTAGCATTAAACACTTAAAAAGGAGAGTAACAAGAACCCTTGTAGCATTTCACCTGTCCCAAATTATATACGGAATATGGAAAATGTTTTTCGAACTTAATTTTGTAAAGGTCAACATACACACACATGAATTTGATAAAAAAATCTTCAATTACATACAGGGTAGAAACCCTGTATAGTAAACGGAAGGCTGCCACCCCTAAACTTTTGTTGCATATATGGTGGAGCAGGGGCGGAACTAAGGGGGGACCAGCAGGGGCCATGGCCCCCCTAATCCGCTAAAAAAATGAAAAATCTAGTGAAAAAATTTAAATTTTTTAACATATTTGAGCTCCGGCCCCTGTCAACTTCTAAGAAAATATTTTAGATATGTATATTTTTCTCAAGTTTAACATATTTTGTGTTATTTTGTTCTTAATTATCTTAATTCTTTAAACTTTTGAGGAGCAATATTCTACACATATAACTAAGTGTTTATGTACATCTATTAAAACAAATTCGTCATAACTTTTAAAAAAGATTTGGCCCCTCCTTTAAGAAAATCCTGGCTCCGCCAGTGTGGTGGAGGTCGATGTGGTCTGTGACCCCTAACTTTAGTCAAATTTACAAAAGTATATACCTTCTTTCCACTTCACAGATTATAATATATGTATGTATATGTGTACGTAGTATGTTGAGTGAAAATTAGTCAAACTTTCGATAAATACCAATCTGCCTTGGCGGAGTTAATATTCTGGATGGAAAATGCACCATGGTTATAAAGTGGAACCTATTTGAACTTGAGGTTACAATCCATTGCAGTGTTATTAAAGGCGAAACGTGCACCGAGGCGCAAGAACCTCCTGGAGCCTAGCGAGAGGTGTTGAGGCGAGGCGCGCGTCTCATTCAAGCGAGGCGCATAAGTTGCATCACAATTATATATATATATATATATATATATATGTGTGTGTGTGTATGTTCATACATATATACATATAATGACACTATAAATTTCAATAGTTATTATTTAAAATTTAAAATACTAAATTAGGCCAAAAAAATATAAATAATAAATTAGTAGACCAAAATTAAGTGATAAATTATATACAAGAAGTATATCTGAAACTAATAGTAAATAATTTAAAAAAATATAAAATTTTATATCTTATATATCGTCTAATTCAAGATCCAAAAAGAAAAAAAAACATTCATTTATTAATTATCGTTGTGCGGGAGAAGGAATGAGTAGAAAGAGAATATAAACGAAATTTATTTATCTTCTTACTCGCCAAGGACATACGTAATCAAAGATTCACTAGTGGGATGTTGATTAATGATTGGGATTAAGTCTTTCCTCCAAAATAAATTTAATAGTAATTCTTTAAATTAAAAAAAATTGCGCCTCGCCTCGCGCCTTGCGCCTCAGGTAGGGTGAGCAAAACCGAACCGAATTAAAAATCCAAACCGGACCGAATCATTTCAGTTCGGTTCGGTTCGATCCAAAATTTTAGGCCCGTAATAAATTTCGGTTAGGTTCGACCTGAGTAGCCCAAATTTTTAATATTAGAATAATATATATATATATATATATATATATATTATAATATATAAAATTTATTTAAAAATTTATTATATTAGTTATATTATTATATAAATTATAATTTTTAAAATATTTTTTTTACTATATAAATTATATTTTTTAAAATTTCTGTTTATTCAGTTCGGTTCGGTCCTCTTTAAAATTCAGTTCGGTTCTTCCCCTAAGGCCTAAAGTTCGGTTTGGTTCGGTCCATAATATTTTGACTATTCGGTGTTCGAGTTTTTCGGTTCTGTTCGGTTCGGTTCGGGTTGGCATGAATGCTCACCCATAGCCTCGGGGCATGAGGCGTGCGCCTCATTGAAGTCGCTACGCCTCGAGCAAGACGAGACGAGAGAGGTTCACCTCGCGCCTATGCATGTGCCTCAGAGCGCCTCTAACAACACTGATCCGTTGAAATTGAAAAGAATCCTGTTTGCTCTAGTTTTATCCAAACTTAATCCTTCAGTTTTTCATGAACTTTATCTATTTGTAGTTTGTCTAATGAGGATTAGTTATACATACAGAGATGGTGGGGTCAAGCCTAAATTAACTAGAAAGTAAAGAAAAATATAACACATGATAAATTAATGATCTTAAGGAAGGAGCAAAGAGTAATTACTTCCCAGAATACAACCCTTGCAAACAAATAACCTAAATATTTATTTGATACCAATCCATTTCAATGATTTAATCACGAAAGTTCAGTCTTGACAGGGTAATATGTAAAACATGTAATGATTTTGTTATTCTTATTGTAGTTTATTTAAAGGAATTTTTTCTTTCAAATGTGGAGAAGTGATAGTTGTGTTTTTCTTTTAGGAAAGTGCGTTAATTACTTCTAACAATTTACTTGTTATCATTTATTACATTTAGTTTAAAAAATGATTATTAATGGAGGACAGGGTCGAATTAGAGTTTAGGAAACTCTGGGAACTTCTCTCACAGTAGATCATTCAAACCCAAAATGATATATTAAATCGATAATATATATTCTGCCTAAATTTACAAATGGAGAAATCTTATATATATAATAAAAAATAACATACTCTTGCAAAACGACCTTTGAGGTCCCTTGAATCGTAGTATATACGGTTTTACAGTTTCCACTTTGGACCAGTACATTTGATTATCATATATAGCTTGACCCCCAAAACTAACTTTATAGTTAATTTTTTAACTGTAAAATCATAATTCTTAAATAAATAAATAAATAAATATTCTAAATTATTAGTTCAAATTAATAATATAATATTTACTAATAATTCTTATAAATAATTTCTTTATATAAATCTATACCTTATTATTAAAGCAGAACCATAGATCTTTAGTCGTCATCGTCACCCTATAAATTAATTATAATATTACTTTTATTAAATTAAATATTAAAAACTAATAATATAGAATCCTTAAACATTATATATTGGGAACCTAATTCCTTCTTCTCCTTCTCAAGAAGATCTGAGTTTTTCACCGGGGGCTATACCACCGGCAACCTGGTACGTTCTCCCCTCTCTCTATATATATATATTGCTTTCTCTCTGGTAATCAAATCTTTAGGGTTAGGTAATTCAAAACCAATGCAGATTGCGATTGATGTTTGATAACGCTCAAACCTGTCCGGGTCTACTTCCTTGCTTGTGGGTCGCCTTGGATCCGGGTCTTCGAACCTACAAAACAATGCCGCGCGAAGCCTTGTCG
>JAUEJK010236505.1:0-10272 GCA_032274865.1 Eryngium alpinum
TCTTATATTTTAACTTGACATTGTTATAAGTAGACATCACCGAATATGCCTGAAGAGGCTTTGATGCCCTTATTATGTTCAATGACTTATTAAGTTAAAATCGACCACCAGGCGAGGCTTAACTTTTGGTTTTGACTAGTCTTGTATTCAACTTGAATTCGAAGTTGTTATCCGAGTTGTCACCTTGAAATTCCAGCCGAGTAGAAGTAGAGCTTGGGAATTTTATATACCCGTATCTATTTGTTTTATATTAACTAAGTATATTGATGAGGGCGCATAGCCTTACTTAGGAAATTTTAGTCATCGAACTGAGCTACAATGGACATTAAGAGTCTCAGCTTGGATGATTTTAAACATGAACTTCAAAGTGGACATTAAGAGTCTAAGTTCATATATTTAAGAGCCGTTGTGGATCTAAAGGATCTTATCTCGATTTTATTTTTCCAGACCGAGCTACAACATCTCAAACTGAGGATATTAGCTCACCACTCATCTTTTATTCAACCTGAATTTAAAGATGTTATCCGAGTTGTCACCTTAAATCCAGTTGATATGATTATCAAACCAAGGTGATTTTTGTATCTACCAAGGTGATGTTTATATCTACCGAGGTAACTTTTATATCTACCAAGGTGATTTTTATATCTACCAAGGTGATTTTATATCTACCAAGGTGATTTTATATCTACCAAGGTGATTTTGATATCTACCAAGGTGATTTTTATATCTACCAAGGTGATTTTATATCTACCAAGGTGATTTTATATCTACCGAGGTGATTTTATTGGCTGATTGGTGAGTTTTTCTGCATATGAGTATTGGTGCCCCCTAGCAGCTTGAATATAGTAAACACATAATTAAGCTGCTACAATAATTCCCAGGAGAGACAAAAATGCCATTTTATTCAAATAATATTGAGCTACTTACATATTGCCCAAGATAATGCGAAAATTAGACTACGTGTGACCACTTAAGTAGTGGGCTCGATACGTATTGCCCATAGGTGTCACACAAGCCTGAAAACTAATGCTCATAATGAGCTTATTCACTACTGCAAAAAAGAAATATAGAGAAATCTACTGGAAATAACGTCTAAGGTGAGTCACATTCCAAGTATTCTTGAGTGGCTTACCGTCTAAAGTAGCGAGCCTGCAGGTTCCTTGCGAGGGCATAGAGGTTAATTTGTATGGACCCTCCCAATTTGGCATCAACTTTCCTTACAGTTCTGGCTTGGTAACCTCCCTTAGTACCAAATCTCCAGGTTGAACCCTCCATGACACTATATGAGCGTTGAAATACTAAGCTGTTCTTTGTTGATAAGATGCTATCCGAGCTGCTGCTTCTGACCTCAACTCTTATAAGAAGTCCACATTCATCCGAACTCCCTCACTGTTCAGCTTGACATCAAAGCAAAAATTCCGCAGAGTAGAAACACCGACCTCCACTGGTACCAAAGCATCTGTCCCATATGCCAACATGAAAGGAGTCTCTCGAGTTGCAATTCGGGGTGTCGTCCGATATGCCCAAAGTATTGTGTAGAGTTCATCTGCCCATAACCCTTTAGCTCTACCTAACCTCTTCTTTATACCTTTAAATAGCGCCTTATTCGTACTTTCGACTTGCCCATTCACCTGTGGGTAACTCACAGATGCAGTTTGGTGTTCTGTCATCCAATGATGAAGAAAATTCTCGAACCTTTTATCTTTAAATTGTGTACCATTATCAGAGACCACCACCTTAGGTACTCCAGACCGGTATATAACACATTCTAGGAAAAAAAAATTCACATGTTGCGGTAGTTATGTGCTCTAACGGTCTAGCTTCAACCCACTTCGTCATATAATTACCCACTATAATACAAAATTCAGCTCTACCTTTGGAATGGGGCAGTTTGCCTACAATATCTACCCCCCACATTGCGAACGGAATAGGACAAAGTATAAGGGTCAGCTCAGTTGGAGGTCTCCTCGGAATATCTGCATAGATCTGACATTTATGACACTTATCCATATAAGAAATAGCATCTCTTCGAAGAGTTGGCCAAAAATATCCCTGGCGAATAATTTTCAAAGCTAAGGCCTGTCCCGCTAAGTGGTCTGCACACAAGTCTTCATGAACCTCCGGTACAACCATCTCTGCTTCTTCTGGAGTCAAACATCGTAACAAAGGCCTGCTTACCGACCTCCGGTATAGAATCCTATTCATTAAAACGTAACGTGCTGATATGTACTGGATTTTTCGCGCCTCGTTTCGGTCCGGAGGCAATATCCCGGTTTCAAGATACAACCTGATTGGAGTCATCTAATTTACTTGCTGTCCGATAACTATAACATCCTGCTTCTTCTTTACTGAGGGGTCATCGATGTGTCTAACATATACCGAGCTGGGCAGCTCGGCTATGTCAGAGAGTGACAGCCTGAAAAGTGCATCAGCTCGGCCATTGTCCGTTCTGCTAATTCCACTAAGCTCAAAAAACTCAAATTCCTTGCCAAGCTCTTTCACCTCGGCAGCATAGGCTCTCAATCTCTGTTCCTTCAGACCATACTCACTGGAGAGGTGTTTAACAACTAATTGGGAATCACTGTATACCCTTATCTTTCTAACTTCTAAGAATTTGGCCAAGCTCAAACCTGCTATAAGAGCTTCATATTCGGCTTCATTGTTAGTCAACCTGAAAGAAAAACCGATTGCTTGATTAACCTTAAAACCAGATGGACTCGTAAGAATTACTCCAGCTCCATACTGCGAATTGGCAACCGAGCCATCAACAAACATAGTCCAGACCGAGCTCTCGCTATGCTCGGATTCCGTAACTGGATATTCTACTGGAGTGCTGAAATTGCATTCCACTACGAAATCTACCAAGGCTTGCGCCTTAATTGCCGTCCTGGGTTTATATACAATGTCAAATTCTCTAAGCTCAACTGCCCAAACAACTAACCGACCTGCAGTCTCCGCTCGCTGGAAGATCTTCTTAAGTGGTTGATCCATAATTACCTCGATAGTTCTTCCCTAAAAATAATGTCTCAACTTCCGGGCTGCCATCACCAATCCTAAAGCAAATTTTTGAATATTCGGGTATCTGGTCTCAGCATCCTTAAGTGTGTGGCTCACATAAAATACTGGCTTCTGTACCCCGTCGCTCTCTATAACCAACACAGGCCCCACCGTCCGATCTGAAGCTGCCAGGTAAAGCTGCAAGGGTTCCTTAGGCTCTGACTTCGTCAATAATGGCGCAGAAACCAAATACTCCTTTACCTCCTCAAAGGCCTTTGAACAGGCTGGAGTCCATTCAAAATCTTGAACTCCTCTCAAAGTATCAAAAAAGGGAAGTGCTTTCTCGGTCGACCTGCTAATAAACCTTCGGAGAGCTGCCAACCTTCCTGTCAATACCTGCACCTCTCTCTTTTTTTTCGGCTCTTTCATATCTATAATAGTTTGAATTTTCTCTGGGTTAGCTTGGATTTCTCTCTGACTTACCATATAACCCAAAAACTTGCCGGATCTGACCCCAAAAGTACATTTAGTTGGGTTCAACCTCATATTATTCTTACAGACTGTATCAAAACATTCACGTAAGCTGCCGATGTGATCATGGTCTCCACCTTTAACTATCATGTCATCTACATAACACTCCATATTGCGACCAGTCTGAGATTTGAATACCTTATTAATCATCCTCTGATAAGTCGTTCCTACATTTATTAACCCAAAAGGCATCTTTATATATGCATAGGTCCCATCCGGTGTTATAAAAGTGGTTTTAGCTATGTCCTCCTTCTCCATGGCAATTTGATGATAACCTGAAAAAGTGTCTAAAAATGACAACAAAGAATATCCTGTTGTCGCATCTATAAGATGATCGATTGACGGGAGATGGTAGAAATCTTTCTTACAGGCCTTATTCAAATCTGTATAATCCACGCACATTCTGCACTTGCCATTGGATTTCTTTACAACCACTACGTTTGCCAACCAATCCGGATAATCAATTTCTTGAATAAACCCAGCTTTCAGTAACTTGCCAACCTCTTCCCTTATAACAACTTGTCTTTCTGGTGCAAAGTTTCTCTTTTCCTGCCTTACTGGTTCCAACTCAGGATCAACATTAAGTGCATGAAGAGCCACATCCGAGCTGAGTCCTAGCATATCCCCAGGTCCCCATGCAAAGATATCTGAATATTCCTGAAGGACCCGAACCAGCTCGGCTTTAACCCCTTCAGGTAACTCGGTTCCAATTATAATCATCTTGGATGAATCTCCCGATATGAGCTCTACCTGCTCTGTAGATGAGCCCGACTCTGCAATTCTTTTACTCAAACCATCGCCGAAGTGACCTCGATCCAGCACTAGTGCCTACTTCTTATAATACTCGGTGTTTTCTGGATTAGAGACCATGCCCCCTTTTACGTCGACCACCTCGATCATCATCCATATCCTCCTCCTCACTTGCTCTCTGTTGTGTCATTATAGCTTTTCGAGCTGCCACCTGGTCGCCTCGAACCTCACCTACCCCCAGGTGCGTGGGGAACTTCAACTTTAAGTGAGGAATATAACATATTGCTCTAAATTGGACGAGCATAGGTCGACCGAGGATATCGTTGTAGGGTGTATTCACATCCACCACGTAAAACTTTAGACCATGAACCGACGTCCGGGGTGGTGTTCCAATCTCCAACCTCAACCAAATCTCCCCTAAAATCGGTATAGGATGGTTCCCAAAGTCGGTCAATGGTGGTTTAGAGCTCGGTGTCATTACTTCACCACCCAAATTTAACTGATCATAAGCCTTTTTCATCAATATGTTAGCCGAGCTCCCACTATCGATCAGAACTCGCCAAATCCTGTGATTATGCAAAACATAAGAAAATATGAAAGCATCGACATGAGATCGAGTTATACCTTCGAAATCCTTCTTAGAAAAGGAAATGGGATCATCTGGGTCAGGTTGGTTCCCCTTCTTATCTACCATATGAACACCTCTTGAGAATCTCCTCCGGGCCGAGCTGGAGCTCGGATCCATGAAATTGCCACCCGCTATTGTAATAATATCTGGGTTGTTTCCAAGCTGTTTCAAATGTTCATGCTCTTCTTTATTCTATCTCATATCCTTTTCTTGCCGGTCTCTTTTTATGAACTGCTTCAAGTCGCCTCTCCTTATCATCTTTTCAATCAGTTGTTTGAGGTGGTAACACTCCTCTGTAGTATGGCCATGGTCTTCATGATACTTACAATATTGTTCTGGTCTCTCTTCGAGCTTGGGGCTTTTATTTTCTCTGGTCTTGGGTAGTTTCGATCTATTCTTTTGATCTCGTTAAGTACCCGAGATCTGGAAGCATTCAAGGGAGTGTAATCTTTGTCCGTACATGTTTTCTTCTCGTCACTACGAGCTCTCCTGTAATCATCTTTTCTCTGAGGTGGTGTTCGAGCTCTATTCTTCTCGGTTTTCGGCTTCTCGCGACCCAACGCCTCTTCTTTTCTGGTGATATTCTCTGCTCTGGTATACATGTCGTTCAAAGTAGCAGGTGCAAAGTCATAGAACGATTTCAATAACTTTCGACTCATGTTGGGGTCTAAACCTCCATATAAAAATCTCATAGCTTGACTTTCATCCAGATCGGTTATACCTTCACACTCCCTTTTATATCTGACCATGTACCGGGATATTGTTTAGTCCGGTTTCTGACGACACTTCATCAACGATGAGGTAAGCTTTTCCGTTCGGCGGTTGTAGGCGTAATGCTCCAAAAACTGTTTCTTCAACTGATCATAGGAAGTGATCGTCTTGGGCTTTAGAGTGCGATACCAACCATGAGCTCCGTCTTTCAGATAAACTTCAAACATCTGACACATCGTTATTTCATCATGCCCGACACACCTCATACTCCGTTCGTACTGGGTCAAGTGTTTAATTGGGTCAGTTCTCCCGAAGTACTTAGACATCTTCGGAATTCCAAGCCCAGGTTTTGGTACATAATCTCGGATAAAATCAATCAGAGGAGATTCAGTATAAAAATTTCTGGTGTCCGATCTGACTATTGCCCTCTCCATGTTCGCCATCCTCCGTTCAATCTGATCACTCATCTCGGCAGGGCGATACTCGTCATCAAAATTTGAAGTTTCGCGTTGGTCGACTCGAGCTCTTGATCTCAGTCGGTGCAGTGCACGTTGAGGCAACTCGGCCTGAACCACTGAATTCGGCTGAAAAGATACATGCTGAGCTGCTTCTGGCCGAATTGTTTCTCTAGGCATCATCCGTAGCTGCTCTCGAGCTCGACTATCTGATTCAGCCAACTCTCTTTCCAACCGAGCTCTCTCCAGTTCAATCTCCTTCACCTGTTCTGCCAAGGCTTGCATCCGTACTCTTCTAGCTTCATCCTCTAACCTTCGTGCTTGCACTTCAGCAGCTTGGATTCGGCGATTTTGAGATCTCTCTCTCGCTACCTGGAACGAGTTGTTTAAGTCTATACCAGTCGGACCATAGGCTGGAACAGGGGTTGGTGACATGCGAGGATTTCTGGTGTGCAGGATTTCTTGCGTGCTTGGTATAATGCTGAAATCAGGATTCATTTGTTCTCCTTGGCGGCTACTTTCTGCATTGACATTCGAGGTACCGGCACCTGGGAGTACAACTGGATTGGAGGTATGGTGAGTAATTGTTCCATTCGTCTGAACGGTAGTCCTACTAACCTGATGTGTGGCAGGGGTGGAAAGAGTGAGATCCGTAAAAACTTGAGAAGTTATGAGGGGTGTAGAGAACGAATCAGTATGTTCAGCCATTGATGAAGCTAATCGATTCTCCTAACGATCTCTATGCGACTCCCACAGACGGCGCCAATTGTTGATAGCAATTTTCGTCCGGGAATTCCGCGTCTGAAAATCCTTCGATCTTTCTTCTGATTATCCTGCAAAAACAAATACGAGGAGATTGTCTCCCCGATTCGCCTCCGACGTGAGAATTAGTAACTATAATTATGGGGTAATCGTATAGAGAGCTAAAAGAATAATAATTGCGTGTCCTCTTACCTGGATTTCTTACCCTTTATATACCGGAAAGCGAATAAGCCGGAGTCCGAATAAGACTAGATGATTTTCCTGTGACCAGTAGTAGAGTCCAGATAGGACTATGGAACTTCGGATAATTAATTCCAACAAACTTCCGTTCAGATAGAAGTTTAGTTGGATAAGGACTCCTTATTTCATGAATGGATTTGAACTGGACCGTAATTATATTGGAACGGGACCAAGCCAATCAACATAATAACAAATACAATTGGGCTAACTAATTAAGTGTCTGTCCAATTTAATACTCAAGTGGCTAGCCGGACAATTACTATTCCATATATCCGGCCAAATATTCAGATAATATCAATACAATTGTTATTTTGCTAATTTTACTATTTTATGGTTCAATCATTTCATACCTAGGCTTAAATACATGTTTTGTCAATGTTTTGCTCATTACGACAAGCATTCAAAATTCCAAATACGAGATTTCTTTGTTTTGTGGATATTTTTTTTGTGAAAGAAATTAACAGTATAAAGGAATAATAGTACCTTCCTCTCTGAAATATACATATTGTAGATGCAAAAAACCTGTAATTATAAAAAATAAGAAGGAAAAAAATAAGCTAGTAACTCTACATCGCAGGCTTGTTACTTGTAATAGTTGGGACATTGTTCTTTTCCTTTTTGTCCAAATGCAATGAAAGCTGTATAGAGTTTCTAGACGTTGTCAATATTTTTGATAGCACTATTTATCTTATCAAAAAAATATATAATATATTAAATTTATTTACTTAATACTTATTTAAAAATTTATTATATAGTCTATCAAAAAGATATTTAAAAATTCAATTACTTCATCCTTTTAGTCAATATTAATCGGTCAAATTTAATTTTTTTAGAATTAATAAATTAGAGTTTGCTTTTAGAGTATATATATATAAATAACAAGATGGGTTACAAATCAAACAAAATAAACCCTAAACCTTCAAAGACGAGGGGCTAATTTATGTACGATCAGTAGTAGTTATTAGCTAAACAGGAGGGCTGAAATAATGGCACACTGCTACGCTCCTCAAGATATCATAACAGATATTCTCAAAAGACTACCGGTAAAATCTCTGTTACGTTTCAGGTGCGTTCAAAAATTATGGTATTCTTTGATACACAACTCTCCATTCATATCCATCCATTCAAATTATCAAAAAACCCCCATCAAGTAGAAACAAATATCTACTCTTTTATTATGATTCTTGTAAAACTCTATCAATACGTTATGATAAATTAAAATGTGATGAATATTACTCTCTTGAATTGCCTAGTACATTGGAGCAGCCTATTATCCATGGAATTTCAAATGGTTTAGTATGTCTCTCTTCGATTATAAAAAACCAGCCTAAAGAAATGCATATATGAAATCCTGCCATTCGTAAACTTTTAACTCTTTCTCCACGAGGACCACGATATAATACTAATCACTACCTTTGTAGTGACGTGTTGGGTATTTTACCTAAATTTAATGATTACAAGGTAGTAAAGATTGTGCACGATTAATAAAGACCATATTGTCGAAATTGATGTTTATAGTTTAAGGAGTAATTCTTGGGAAACAATCAGTTTTGATGGTCTAGGTCATGGTCACAAAGTTTGGTGTTCAACGTTGGTGTTTGTCGACGGGGCTGCATTTTCAATAGGGTGAAATAATAAGGAGGAGGGAATATGTGTTTATTTAAATTTGGAAAATGATATAGTGCGACAGATTACCTTACCAGAAAATTGTTCCTTTCAATCTTTCTGTTTGAGCTTACGATGAATCAATTGCTCTTTTTCATGAAAATAAAAAATTGAGAAAAATAATCATGTGGGTAATGGAAGAAGGCTTTTCTTGGAAGAAAAAGATGACGTTTAGTACGTTGTGGTGTTTTTAGTTGCAGTATCTCAGGTGTGAGGAACAATGGAATCGACTTAGTGATGCTTTTCAATCAGATAAATTTTGCCTTTTATAATGTTGAGAAGGAAGAGAGTAAGAATGCTGTTGTTTTATTAGATATATGGAATCATTTTAAAAGACAATGGTATATTAAAGATGCAATTTATTGTAAATGCATTTACATAATCTCTGTTCGGGCTTCGTACTTTATTTGACTATAAACAGTCGAACTAAGCTGAGTAGTAAATTGGTGAATTATGGAGATGGGCTCAAGCAGTACCACTCATATATGCAGCTGATTGATAAAACAGCATTGGCTGAGGGCTGAGGCACCACTTAGAGCTAGTTCACCATTTCGGTTTTTTATCAAGTTGAATATAGTTTTTTGTTTTTGCGTTTCCTGATGTTTTTATGTTTTCTTTTTTCTTATCTTTCCTTATTATTTACTCTCCAGATATATAAGCAGTACAAAAGATTATGACTTTACAGTTTTTGATTTTTAGAATGTAATTTTGTTTTTTTTAAGTTAGAAAAGTCGATAGCTAGGATGATTTTTTTGGTATCGATCAATTTTAGAAATTTAAATACTCACGCACACAGAATTTCGGGTCTTCATCAAAATTGCACATCATATTAGAGGGGTATCCACTAGATTAGAACCCCGAGATTCATGTGATGATTTTAACTTTTAATTTTCTTCTATATTAATTTGAAAAGCTCAGATTTTAGTTTTTCGATTAAAAAGTTAAAACAAACATCGTACATCCAACCTTTTGAAAAGCTAAAAGTTGCTTAAAAAATATAAAACAAACGGCTTATGATACAATATATAACCGATTTTAATCCTTTTTACGATAATTTAGATAAATAAATATTAATTATGTCATATTTTTAATATTTTGAAAATTTTATCATTATATATTATTATTATATATAATAAATTATTTAATATAGTAATATAAAAAATGAATAAAGAAAATTAAAAAAAATAAATAGCATTAAAATCATATATAACAATTCAATTTTATTTTATTTAAACAATTTATATATTTTATGTATTGTATACCGGAGCGATAATTTATTTACCAATCGGATCCTCTACCGTTAAAAAGTTTCGTATTTGAGAATTAACTCCGTTATCGGATTCTTGAATTTTCACCCCTAAATTCTATATTAACAATTTCTTTAGATTTCAGTTTCCTGGAAAAATTACAGGTACAAGATTCTCTACTTTCTCAAATACGATTTTCCATTAATTTGATTGAATTTACATGCGTGCGTATAGCCCACTAAGTAATTGAATAACTAAAGAAAATTGGAATGAAATTTGATTATCT
>JAUEJK010236616.1:0-10270 GCA_032274865.1 Eryngium alpinum
TATAATAGATTAAATACAATTATGATTTCTATTATATAAACTAACCTCAATAGTAATATATATTGTATTACCTTTTTAAGATAATATAATACTATTTATTTATTTTAAATTTAATAAAATATATGAATTACTGACATCAGGAGATCCTTTATTTGCCTCTTTATATATTAGTATATATTTAAATTTATACTTCTAATCTTTTGGTAATTAATATATATATATATATATATATTTAAAATTTTAATTTTTTTATATTTAAAAAACTAAATAAAAAAATATATAAAGACTAATGTTAAAATTTTAAATTCCTCTTTCCCGTGATAGAAAATTTAAATGTGTAGATTAAATTCTAACGTGAATAGAAAAAACGACAGTGTAGAGAGATGTATAAACTTACATGAAGATTTGCACTTCTATTTGACGATTTGAAGAAATCGAATCCAAGAAAACTTGAAAAACCTGGATTCGAAGAAAACTTCAATTTTTTGGAGATCTCTCTCTCTATTTTATAAATTCTCAGATGTTTAAAACAATTTACAAAAAAATAAAGATAAAAATTATATCTTATTAGATGTATAGATTAAATTCTAATGTGAATAGAAAAAGTAACAATGTATATAGGAAAGAGGATAAACTTACATGAAAATTTGCAGTTATATTTGACGATTTCAAGAAAACAAATCGAAGAAAACTTAAAAATTTTGGAGATGTCTCTATTTTATAAATTCCCAGATGTCAATTCATAGATTAACAGAGATAAAAATTGTATCTTATAAGATGTGTAATATTAAATTCTAACATGAATATAAAAAGCAACAGTGCATGTAGGGAAGAGGACAAACTTACATGAAGATTTTTAATTCTATTTGATGATTTGAATAAAACGAATTCAAGAAAACTTTAAAACTCTGGAATGAAAAAAAACTTGAAACTTCTAGTGATCTCTCTATTTTATAAATTCTCATATGTTTACAATAATTTGTAGAAAAATAGAGATAAAAATTATATCTTATAAGATGTTTAGATTATGTTCTAACTTTAATTGAAAAAGCAACAATGCATATAGAGAATATGAAAAACTTACATGAAGATTTACAGTTCTATTTGACGATTTGAAGAAAATGAATTGAAGAAAACTTGTAAATCATAGAATTGAAAAAAAAACTTAAAAAATATGGATATTTCTTTATTTTATAAATTCCCAGATATTTGAAATAATTTATAGAAAAATAGAGATAAAAATTATATCTTATAAGATGTGTAGATTAAATTATAACGTGAATAGAAAAAACAAAAGTGCATATAAAGAAGAGGACAAACTTACATGAAGATTTACAGTTGTATTTATAGATTTGAAGAAAATGAATCCAAGAAAACTTGAAAATTATGGAGATCTCGATATTTTATAAATTCTCAGATATTTGAAAAAATTTATAGGAAAACAAAGGTAAAAGCTATATCTTATAACTTATAAGATGCGTAGATTAAATTCTATCCTGAATCGAAAAAGCAAAAGTGCAAAAATAATGTAAAGAATTATATAAGGAAGTACCCATATATTATCTCAATTAGAAATTATATTACAAATTTTAATATTTATTTTAATATTTATTTTAATATTTATTATTTAAAAAATAATGAATTATTGACACCAAAAAAATCAAAAGATCCTTTACTTGTCTTCGTTATATATAGGTATATATTAATATATGTACTTTACTAAAATTTAAAAAATTATTTATATTTTCTAAAAATAAAATAGATAATAAATTATAGAAAGAGTAATATTAAAATCTTAAATTCCTCCCTCCCGTGATAGTTAATTTATATAAAATAATTAAATAAATAAATCTTATAAGATTTAGAAAATTCTACTTTTTTTCCTTGATAATTAATTTATATATTTAAAAATAAATAAATAATATAAATATAAAGTTTGAAATTTGAAATTTCACAATTTTTTTCATTATAGTCAATTTATATATGTTAAAGTTCATTAAATAAGGTTTCTGTGTTATTGAAAAAAATTCCTAAAAATAAAGTTTCAGGTTGATAATTAAATCCTAATTATATTAGATATATATGAATTATGGTCACAATTCCTAAACTAAATATGGATTCTAAGTTATTAAAAAGATCCTAATAATATTATATATATATATATATATATACCATTTATAATTACAATTCCTAAATTATTATATACATCATAATACTAATAGGTATATATAATATATTAATTTAAATATTAATAATATATAATTTAAATATTATTAAAATTAATGATTTACGTGAACAAACCAAAGATCATTTATTTGCCTCTCTATATATACGTATATATTACCTAGATTTATTCTAGGGTTTCTGCACCTCCTTGATAAGTCGTGTCGCTTTGGGCCTTTGCCGTATTGGGCTTACTTGAGTTCTATTCTGGTTCGGATATATTTATTCCGTTTCAGATCCGGGTCATGCCGACTTGGGCCTTAGTGTTTCGGACCCTATTTTTTGGCCACTACATTTGCCCCCTATTTTTGGGGTAATTTATTCCACGGAAATCTGATTCGTTTCGTACAAAAAATTGGGGCTTACGAAGATATCCACCCGGATCGACCCCCTTGGCATTGGGTTGCTAAGGGAGTTAAGTGTTAGCCACCTTGGCAATTTTTAGGGTAGTTTGGATGTCTCCTAGCGTGGGCGCCAATGAGTACCTCCACAAGCCTACCTTGGCGGTTCAGTCACTTAAATAAGGGCTCTGCTTGGCATTGGCGCCAATGGGTATGTTCAAGACCTAGGGTTGATGTTTTTGCTTAGGAATTAAACTCTCTCCTTGGCATTACCGCCAAGGAGAAGCAGTATCTCATGTGTTTAGTGGTTTTAAGGAGAAATCTGAGCTCATCCTTGGCGTGGGCGCCAAGGAGAGCTCCATATGTGTGAGCTTGGTAGCGTAAGGGAGGAAGAAAGGTGTCTCCTTGGCGTTGGGACGCCAAGGAGGATGCTAAGTTTTGAGTTTGGTGTTTTACTAGTCTCAGAAGGGGTACTCCTTGGCGTTGGCACCTAGGAGGTTGTATATGAGCATGTTTGGTATTTTAGTGACTTCAAAAAGTATACTCCTAGGTGTCTAGGAGACATATACCTTGGTGCCTTGATGTCTTGCAAGGGCTTCCATTCTCCCATCTTGGAGTGGAACACCCAAGAGGTGTACTAAAGAGTACATTTGATGTTTTTGATATTGCATGGAGTCCCTCCTTGGCCAAGAGAGTTACTATCCATCTCGTTTTATAGTTCAAAAGTGTCAAAGTGAGTCTCGTTGGTGTTGGAATGCCAAGAAACACTCTTCTGCCTAACCTTAACGGTTTAGAATTTGCCTTAATGGTATTCCTAAACATTTGGATGCCAGTAGTCTATTTGAAGTCATCTTAGGGAAAACAATATATCGGGCCCACATGGAGATCATCCATATTCCTCATTCTCCTATATAAGGATCTCATTGTCTCATTTTCATCTCATAATTTCATTTGATCAAAATCTCCTTCTTTGAATTCTCATGTTCTCTCAATCTCTCTAGCAAACAATGGCTCCCCGAAGAACTCCCTTAGCTCACTCTTCACGAACTTCCATGAGTTAGTTACTTGATCTTCCTAGAATAGAGTTTTCTCCACCAATTAATGTGGAACCCTACAATTCAGCTAGAACCCTTAACGCCAATGAGATCAAGCATATGACTCGGGCCTTCGATATTAAGGGAGACTTTGAAGCAGTCGTCCCCTCTTCTGATGCTCGTCCCTGCAAATGGTATGGTCTTCTCTGTGTGTTCAAGGAGTCATTGCTCTCGGGGCTCCGCATTCCTTTCCACTCCGTCGTATGCCACCTACTGGCTGAGGCGCGCATATCTCCTACGCAATTGTATCCGAATGGGTACAAGTCGATCCACACTTTCCTTGGGTTGTGCAAACTTAAGGATATTGAGCCAACGGTGGGTATCTTCCGCAAGATATTTTACTTCAAGAGTTACTCTCCTCTCGAGGGATGGATTACGATTAACCACCGTAATAAAACTTCCCCTATCTTTGTCACGACTTCTATGCCAGATTCTAACTCGGGTTGGAAGTCCGAGTATTTCTCTGTCCGCTGGAGGACCAGTCAATAGGAGTCTTTGTTTAGGAGTTCCTTAGGCGCGGCCTATGATGGGCTAGTTAAACAGTTGAAGCTAAGCCTCCAAGAGGAGGAGGTGGTGCAGCTTCTCCAGAACGGGGGATCCTCTATGCATTACATGCCTATTCTCGGTATAGGTAAATACCAGGAATTGGAGCTCAGCGGTCTTTCTCCTGAAGGTAACCATCTTTGATCATATCTCTTTGTTTTATTGCCTTATATCATTTTGTAGAGTAATGATTTGCTTTGTTATAGCCGTGGAGCTGGTCAGACCCATACTCCAGAAGAGGACAATCCAGGCAGAGGCTCCTCTTAGTACTTCGAAGAAAGACCTCCGCCATAAAAGTGTGTCTGAATCCGGGTCTCCTTCCAGTGATGTTATCTTTTCCAACAACTGGGGGATCCAGAATAAGGATTATGTGGTGGGGCAACCAATGCTTGCCCAGGAATGGTGTGAGGGATCCATCACCCCCCGAGACAAGAATATGATGGAATTCTTGCAGCCCTCGAAAATTAGCCAAGAGGGATCTCAGTCTTTGGCCCAGGTAAATTCTTTTCTCTATCTTATTATGTCGACTTGTCTTTATACCTTTTGGACTAATCTATTCCCTTTTCTAAGCTGCTACTTCCAAGCGGGCGTTCACCAGATAGATCGTATGTGGGAATACAATGAGTGTTGGGAATACAATGAATCGTCTGTGGGAATATAAGAGTATTCAGGAAGAGTCATACTAGCTCCACCATAATAACAAAATCCAACATACGCAAATCATTCGAGGTTTCCTTGCTTCATATGCGTATCAGCGGAGGAAGGTAGAGACAGCCGAAAGGATGCGTCCATGGGAATACAATGAGTGTTGGGATTCGGTGATGTGCTCTCTTGTAGAGAAGCTTCCTTTGGTTGATTTTAATTCTATGAGTTATCCCATGGAGAGGGATAATGCTCCTTCTGATACTGATGGGCTTAGGATTTTCATTGTTTATACCGTGTACCCTTTGTTTGGAATGAAATATAGTCAATTTCTTTACATCTATGAAATTTTAATATTATCCATAGTTATGAAATCTGAATCAGTTTCTCTTATTTATACGAATTCTCCAAAAGAGAACAGTCTTCTAATAATGGTGCATACACCTACTTAAATCTCCAATAATATATGGTCAACATGACCCAATTTTAATAAAACTTGTAAAAACAAAAATAGGATCTATGCACTGTCCAGGTGCGCCTCACATCCTTCTTCCTTAGTAAAGAAAAAGTCTTTGCTAAAACACCACATGTAATCTCCAAAGGCTTCAACGAACCTTTGCATCATACCTCGGCAACAACAGGTACCGTCCTCGGGTAGCTTCTCATACCATCGTTAAGCCAACCTCTCCAAAGTTAATAGAAGTATCTTACACTTGAGATCTTCAGTTATTTCTTTCCCCAGCACTTGGGATAACTCTTATAGGTGGAGTATGGGATCGGTCATTCTGTCCTAGTAAGGCAAACATCTCGTGTCAAAGCCCTCGGGTAGCTCCATTGCTTGAATCCTTTTTGTGAATGGACTGCACAACTCATTGTTTCCTTCTAAGTACCGTCGAGTTCGGGATACCTTCATCCTGGGGAATTCCTTATCTCTGTCATGAAAGGGTTGTACTTCTCTTCTAAAACCATTTGATGCATACCCCTAAATCATTTCCATTCCTTCGAGTGTGGGAAAACTTAAGGTAGCACTTACATGAGAAACCCTAGCCTCGAATTCTCGTATCATTGGTCTTCCTAATAAAGTAGCACAAGTTGTCCGTGTCTTTACAACCAAGAAGGTTAATACCCGAGTAACTTGATAAGGGGATATCCCCAAAGTAACAGCTAAAGGAATGCTTCCCTCTATCCAGACTTCCCTATTTTCCAGACCAAAGATGGCCCCATTATGTTCACACAGATGTATATCTATGTATCCCAATCAGCGAAAAGTGTCATAGAATAACACGTTTACCGCTTTTCCTTCATCCACTAAGACTCCTTCTAATGTCATGTTTGCCACCTTAATGTAGATTATTCATGGTTCCCCCATCCTGGGAATGATATTCTGCTCTTCATGTCCTTGAGGATTCTGATGGTCGTTTAAGTACAACACTTGCTCCCAAGCGGTTCCGCTTCTGATGGCTTCTACCGAACATGCCCTTCCAGTTTTCTGATCTCCTGAGTGAGTGCAAACTCCATTCTTTGTTGGGAAATTCACCTTCAAGTGATATGTGGAGGCAACGACCTTGAATTGATGCAAAACAACTCTTCCAAGTATAGCATTGTAGGCGGATGGCGCCTTTACTACCATGAAGTTCACTATTTATATGGCATCTGTAGAACCTTGTCCCATTGTAACTGGAAGCTTGATGGTTCCTTCGATAGGGACCTCCAGTCCATTGAATTTGATTATCAATACAGCCTAGGGTGTGAGTTTGTTGTCCTGCTAACCCATCTTTAGAAAGACTGTATAGAAGAGTACATCTACGGATGTTCCGATGCCTACTAACACTGTCATAACATGTGCGTTGCCTATTACGGGCATGATGACCAGTGGATCTTCATGAGGATACTGAATCCCCTCCATGTCTCGATCATCAAAAGAAATCACTTGCTCCATGCGAGCTCTCTTGCTCGGCTCTCCTATATTCAGGACCTCTCTCATATAGGCCATATGCGATCTGTCACTCGTTCCAAGCTTGATCCTCCTTCTATTACCATAATGGGTGCCCCCTTGCCTGATTTCCTCCCTGAGGGTTTGAACCTCTATCCTTAGATTCTCCACCAGGTGTATCCTTCTTCACAAACTTCCCCAAACATCCCTTCTTGATCAGGAACTCGATCTTGTCTTTGAGACATCGACAGTCCTCTAAGTTATGACCATAGTCCTTGTGGAATCAACAATAGTAGTTCTTATTCTTCTTGGTGGGATCAATCTTGATTTTTGGGGCCACTTAACATAAGGTTCTTTCTAGATTTCCACAAGAATTTAACTTCGAGTGGTATTCAAGGGAGATTAAGTGTTCCCCTTCTTGTCTGTTCTTCTTGAAGGTACCTCCGTCCTAGACTTCTTCTGGTCCTTCTCATTGCTTTCGACCTCCTTACCTTTCCTACCATCATCTAGGTGGACTATCTTCTTAAACGTCTCCTCTGCCGAGATATACTTACCCTCTCGGTCATACAATTCTTGCACGTTGGATGGTTTCTTCTTAGCCAACGACATCTGAAAAGCCTCATTAGTGGTTCCTCATTGCATGGCCACCAAAGCTACAGATTGATACAGATCTGCCACCTTTATGGCTTGGCTGGTAAAATGATCAATGTATTCCATCAAGGTTTCTCCCAGATTTTGGACAATATTCATTAAGGACTCAGAACTCCTAGCATACGTCTTTTCGCTGATGAATTAACTGGTAAACTTTTGCACAAGGTCTGAGAAGGACACAATCGAACATGAAGGTAGACTAGCATACCATCTGTGTGCATCTTCTGTAAGAGTAGCCGGAAAATCTTGATACTTTGTAGCATCATTTGCAGGTTGCAACAAAAAAGAGTCATTGAATGTTCTAACATGAGTGTTGGGGTCTCCCTTCCCATTGTACTTCTTTATCGTCGGGATTTTTACCTTCAAGGATACCTTTGCCTTCATGATTTCATCAATGAATGGGCAGGATTGGCAGAATCTCGATTGGCAACTTCAGTGGCAGGTCCTTCTTCTCTTTGTACTCTAAAGGTAGCCGAATTTTCCTTAGATTTGTTCTTGTTCCCAGTTTTCTCTTTTTCCATGACTTCTTTGACAACCTGGGCTATCAAAGTTTTCATACCTGCCTCCGTAGTGGTTTTATCACATCGTCCTCCTTACTGCTGAGGAATAGTATTCTCTCCCAACGGAGTCGGGTCCGCTCCGTGCCTATTTCCATTCTCAGCTTGCTCCTTATCCAGAGGCTCTAAGTCAGTGAGCAGCTTTAACTTTTTCCTTTCAAGTTCTTTCTTTTTCTATTCCAACTCTTCACGACTTGGGTTAGTCGTCCCTATAGGGACTACCAGTGCATCATCACTATTGGTTCGGGTCGTTCGAGCGCTTGAATGGGTGTGTTGTATTGGATTAACTAAGGGAGGTGGAACCCCCGGTATGGTGGATTGGAGGTAATGATATTATCGATATTGTTGGCCATGGATGATTTGTGACTTTTTGTACTAAATTCCCACAAACGGCGCTAAATGTTACGGATCAAAATATCGAACTTAAAATAGTTAGGAGAAATCTGGTAGATGATCACTTGAAGCTCCTTGAAAGATCGCCGGAACACCTATAAAAACTGGCGGGGGTGGTCCCGCCGGGTGGACTCGAGTGCAAGAATGATTAACGAAAGATTTTGTGTATTTTTTGAGTTGGAGCTAGAATTACGTATCTGATTATGAAAATTAATCCGCTTTATATAGGTGTGGATTATGTATTCTGATGTCTAATAGGAATTAAAATCATATTCAGAAGGTAAGTAGGTATTACCTTAGCTTGTCTTTCTTGTCGTTTAAGATTAAGGGTTCCACCCGTTCTAAGAATAATTATCTGATTTACCTCTAAGAATTGATTTGGAATTACCTAGATTTATTCTAGGGTTTCCGCACCGCCTTGATGAGTTCTACTGCTTAAGACCTTTGCCGTATTGGGCTTACTTGAGTTGTATTTCGGTTCGAATATATTTATTCCGATTTGGATCCGGGTCGTATCGACTTAGACCTTAGTATTTCGGATCCTGTTTTTGGACCACTACATATATATTTACAGATATATACCTATATAAAGAGGCAAATAAATGATCTTTTGGTGTCAGTAATTCATTATTTTTTAAATAATAACTATTAAATAAATAAAAATTTTAACATAATTTCTAATTGAGGTAATATATGGGTACTACCTTATATAATTATTTACACTATTTTTGCACTTTTGCTTTTTCTATTCAGGTTAGAATTTGATCTATACATCTTATAAGATGTAGTTTTTATCTATGTTTTTCTATAAATTGTTTCAAACATCTAGGAATTATAAAATAGAGAGATCTTCGTAATTTTGAAGTTTTCTTGGATTCGTTTTCTTCAATAATCAAATAGAACTGCAAATCTTCATGTAAGTTTGTCATCTTCTCTATATGCACCGTTGGTTTTTCTGTTAAAGTTTGTCATCTTCTCTATATGCACCCTATATGCACCGTTGATTTTTCTATTAAAGTTAGAATTTAATGTATACATCTTATATGACATAATTTTATCTTTGTGTTTCTATAAATTATTTTAAACATCTTGAAATTTATGAAAAAGAGAGTTATCTAGAATTTTGAAGTTTTCTCCTATTCTAAGATTTTAAAGTTTTCTTGGATTCGTTTTCTTTAAATCGTCAAATAGAACTACCAATCTTCATGTATATTTGTCATCTTCTCTATATGCATTGTTGTTTTTTCAATTCACGTTAGAATTTAATTTACATGCATCCTCTTTTTTCTTAGTAATTGGTATTATGATTATAATCAGCATATTCACCGTTAGGCATTGTTTGCGAAAATTAATTTTTTTTTACTTGAGTTCCTTTCCTGAGTGTGGAAGCCCAGTTTAATTAGGAATAAGTTACAATTTATAAATTTTATTTCAACTTATGTATAGTTATATTATTATTATTGTTATTATTAAATTATTATTATTATTTTATAAACACTTACTTCTTATTTATCTTGAGAAAATTTAAAATATTATATTATGTATATTTTACAAAAGTAAAAGATTTTAAATTGACTATCAGAGGGTGGAGAAATTTAAGATTTTAACATTATTTTTTATATAATTTATTTATTTCATTTTCAAAAAATATTAAAAATTTATTAAATTTTAATATATATATATATATATTAATAATTAAAGGATAAGAAGCCTTTTTTAAATATTTATTGATAAGTCGTGCATCGCACGGGTATCTTTGGTTTGTTCACATAATTTACTAATTTTAATAATAATTAAATTAATAAATTATGTATAAATAGTATTAGGATTTATATAATAATTTAGGAATTGTAATTATAAATGGTATATACCGAATACTATTAGGATTTGTTT
>JAUEJK010236831.1:0-10269 GCA_032274865.1 Eryngium alpinum
TAAATTATTTTATTTTTAATAAATAATATAATGATGAAACTTTTAAATAAAATAAATTTTAATAAAGCCAAACCTTAAGCTTAAAATACAATACTCAATTAAGTTCTTGCCCAAAATTGGAATTACAAATTTTTAATGGAACCAAGTTCAAATCGGCATTCCACTCAACTTTGCAGCCATATAATTACTACTCATTACAGCCCTAATTAGTTCTAACGGGTATTATATAGTTTACCATAACACTCCGTGGAAGCCACGGACCTCCCTTGTTTGTCGCGTGGATAATGCTCAACTAGGAGCATTGCTGCATCTCCAAATTAAGAAAATATATGTGATCTCCACGACAGAGATCACCATCGGGAGTACACATGGCAGTACTATCGAGACCATTCGGATGTAAGTGATCTATGGAGGCAACTAGAATACAACAGGCACCACCGCGAGGGCGAGAGGAAGGCCTCGCACCGTTTAGGCAGCCGCCGGACAATCGCCCGCAACAATGTCGAGCGATCGCACTCTCATACTCATCACTCCGAGCGATCGCGCTCTCATCGGGATCGCACACCTAGTGAGATCCCCGACATCATCATGGGCCGCCTCCGCCGCCTCAGATAGATCATCTGTTGGCGGAGATTATACGGCAGAATCAGGAGCTCAAGCAACAGATGCTCCTCCTCACGAGAAAGTTAGAGGGATAGGAAGTCTGTGTACCATCCGATGATCCTTTTATGGATAGACTCACGGCCCTTCCAAACGAAGCGAAGAAGAGGCATCATTTGCAGATGTATGACGGGAACTCGGACCCGAACGATCATACGCAATTTTTTGACAAGATGAAGATGGAGAACTATAATGATCACGTCATCTGACGTCAATTCGCTTCCACCTTCAAGGGCCATGCCCAAAAATGGTATAACAAGCTGCCAGCCAAGAGCCTCGACTCTTGGGAAGAGTTCCGCTCGGCGTTCCTCAAGAGGTTCCGAGCAAACCGCCATCATAACATTCACTCGGTCTCCTTGGAGGCCATTGTCCAACGACCGGGTGAGACTTTGAATGACTACATCCTAAGGTTCAAGGAGGGAGTGAACCTTGTGGATAATGTGAATGAAGGGACGGCCATCAGTGCCTTCCGAAGGGGGTTAGACACGTACAACTACAAACAGTATGTCTTGGACATCATCAAAAGGGACCCCCATAGCCTGGCTACGGTCTACGACATGGCATCTGAATACATCACCAGAGATAATGCTCTCTAAGCAATGAGAGAGGCGAGGGAATTGTCCACCCCCGTCCCGGTCAAAACTGACATGCTCCCACAAAAGGAGCATGGATACCACCACAAGGATAAGAAGCAAAAGCACGGTCACAATCCCATCCAAAGCTCTACTCCCACTCCAGTCCATGTCATAACCTCATCTCCCCCACCGGTTACGACGGATGTGCCATCCGCTCGCAAGGATGTTCGCAGCCGCCTGGGTACCCCTAAGGCCCAATCAAAGCCTCAGAGGGAATGGACCAAGTTCACAAAGGACTACTCTACCATGTTGGCGGAGCTCAAGGGTTCGAAACTGTATGAGGCGCCTAAACCTATGCAAGCACACGTCCACTAGAGGGACAAGGCTAAGAGGTGTGAATACCATGAGGATTATGGGCATCTCACGGAAGATTGCATCTCCTTAAGGTACTTCTTGGAGGGATTGGCAAAGAAGGGGAAGGTTAATCAATACCTCCTGACAGATAAACAAGTAGTCCCCGCTCCCGCAACAGAAGACAAGGGAAAGGGGCGGATGAACATAATCATGGGCGGAATCAACGAGGGGAATCTGGAGCCTGAATCCTCCACCGCTCACGTCTATGTGATTGGACCAAGGCCAGAGATATGCAACGTCATTACCTTCTCAGATGCGGACTACGAAGGTATCGACCCAGATCACAAGGAGGCCTTGGTGATTACCCTATCCGTGGATGGATATGAGGTGAAGAGGACGATGATAGATAATGGGGTATCCGTTAATATCATCTTCAAGAATGCTCTGGATAGGATGATGGACCTATCTCAGAAAATGGAACCTCCTGTGGAGTCCGCACTCTATGGGTTTGGTCACTACTCAGTACCGGTGCTAGGTACTATCCGCCTACCAGTGACCTTTGGGACGGGGGCCCAAGTGGTCAGGCACATAATCACTTTCCGAGTAGTTGGCGGAGCTTTTCCCTACAACATCTTGATAGGGCGAACAACACTTACCCTCATCCGAGATATCTCATCCGTCCCCCATCTAAAGGTCAAGTTCCCTACCCCTCACGGAGTAGGCATCCTTAGGGCGGACCCTGAGGTAGCCGCCAGGTGTGAATAGGCTGCGGTGGCAATAGGGGAAACCTCGCAGGCGAAGGGCAAGGGCAGTGCATGATGGTAAGCAATGCCATGCACTCGCCCCCTTCAATCAACCTGTCCCTCGCGGACGCCTCAATGTCTACGGACATCAGCCAGTCCCCCGTGGACGTCAACCAATCCTCCGTGGACTCCATCCCATCCCACACGGACGCATCTCTTCCGGATGGGTTTTTGTTCCCTCTAAGGGTTCAACCTTCAAACCCGGATCCTGAGCTCCCTGAGTATCAACGGACGTCCGCGGTCGAAGACACAGAGAAGATCGAGCTAGTACCCGGGAACTCCGAGAAGACAATAAGCATTGGGACAGGGCTACAACATGCCCTCAAAGAAGAACTTATTCAGCTCCTCTGCGACTATGCGGATGTCTTTGCATGGTCCGCGGCTGACATGCCAGGCCTTGATAAATCTGTGGCCATGCATAGACTTGATGTGGATCCCAATTGCAACCCCATAAAATAGAAGAGAAGGGTGTTCACTCCAGAGAGGCAAGAGGCAATAGATGAGGAAGTAAACAAGCTCCTAGCCGCGGATATCATCTTCGAGATCAAATATGCGGAGTGGCAGGCCAATGTAGTGATGGTCAAAAAGTGTACGTTTGGACTTGGTGCGGGAAAGTTCCTTGGATTCTTGGTTAGCAACAGAGGAATAGAGGCTAACCCGGACAAGAGATGAAAGCTCCGCGGACGCAGAAGGACGTGCAAAAGCTAACCGGACGGTTGGCAGCCCTCCGCCGATTCATCTCTAAGTTGGCCGAGCGTTGCCTTCCGTTCTTCGAAATCCTCAAAGGGGCGAAGAATTATAAGTCCTTTCAGTGGACGGACGAATGCCAAAAGGCTTTTGAAGAAATCAAACACTACCTCATCTCCGCCCCTATTCTCACAAAGGCGCTCCCCGAGGAGCCCCTATTCCTTTACCTCTCGGTGGGGCCACTAGCTATAAGTGCCGCCCTCATCCGCGAGGTGGACGGTCAGCAAAGGCCGGTCTACTATGTAAGCCAAGTTCTCAAGGACGTAGAGACAAGATACCCCAACTTGGAGAAGTTTGCCTTTGCCCTTGTCATGACCAGCCGCAAGCTAAGGCATTACTTCCAGGGGAGAGAGATCAAGGTAGTCACGGACCAGCCTCTGAAGAAGATCCTTCACAAGCCAGACATCTTCGGACAGATCGTGAATTGGGCTATGGAGCTTAGCCAATTCCAACTGGACTATGTACCATGCACCTCCATCAAGGCCCAAGCCTTAGCCGATTTCATCATGGAGTGTACATTTCCAGAGCCCGGTCCACCCAAGTGGACGGATCCACGGACACTATCATCTGCGGACGACGTCTCCGCCCCTCAAGTTTCTCCCACCATCGAGCAACTACCGGAGTCTTTGCAGCTCTTTGTGGACGGATCAGCCACGACTGAACGAAGCGGAGCAGGAATCATTTTGACAAGCCCCGACGGCTTCACCATCCAATAAGAACCCCGCTTCAAGTTCAAGGCCACCAACAACCAGTCAGAGTATGAGGCCCTCTTGATCGGCCTCCGTCTCTCCAAGAATTTAAAAGTGGAACATCTCCAAGTCTATAGCGACTCCCAGCTAGTAGTCCGCCAATTGCAATGAGAGTATATGGCCAAGGATCCCATCATGATCCGCTACCAGAAGTTGGCCAAGGAAGCAATGTCAGATTTTATAAGCCTCCGCCTCCAACGGGTAGATCGTACGGACAACATCATAGTTGTCTCCCTATCCAAATTGGCCACTTCGGATCTTGAGAAGTTAGAGGGGGCAGTCTACTTAGAGCATTTGGAGCGACCGAGCATCGAAGAAAGTCTCCAAGTGTTGAACATCAATCAAGTGGCCGATTGGACAACGCCCTATATTCAATACTTGGCTAATGGGGTTTTACCAACGGACCACAAGGAGGCCAGAGCGCTCAAGGCCAAGGCAGCCAGATTCTGCCTCCTAGATGGAGTCTTGTACCGCAAAGGTTTCCATGACCCACTACTCAAGTGTGTAGTCGCGGATGAGATGACCCTCTGCATATCTGAAGTTCACGAGGGGATGTGTGGAGACTATATGAATGGGAAGTCTCTCGCACACAAGATCATAAGGCAAGGGGACTACTGGCCTACTCTTTTCAAGGATTGTATTGACTACGCCCGAAAGTGCAAGCAATGCCAATTCTACAGCAACGTGCCTAAGCAAGCTCCAGTACCGCCATCCTCAATCCTCTCACCTGTACCATTTTCAATGTGGGGTTTGGATATCATGGGGCCATTCCACTTAGCACCAGGCCGCTTGAAGTTTGTGATAGTGGCCATTGATTATATGACCAAATGGACAGAAGCCAAGGCAGTGGTCAACATCAAAGAGATGGATTATCGCAAGTTCTTCTACGACAAGTGATACTCAGGTTTGGGGTCCCCCTAGTCCTCATCTCAGACATCGGACCGCAATTCATTAGCGGCCCCTTCCAAAAGTTCATGGTGAACTTAAACATTGAGCACCGGACATCATCCGTCTCCCACCCACAAACAAATGGCCAAGTTGAGGTCACCAATCGAAGCCTCGTCCGTGGCATGGAGAAAAGGCTATTTGATTCTAATGGCAAGTGGGCCGAAGAATTGCCCAAGGTTCTACGGTCCTATAGGACTACCCCGCGGACAGCCACCGGGGAAACTCCGTTCAAATTATGCTATGGGACAAAGGCAGTCATCCCCATAGAGATTAGTTCCCCCTCATTCTGGGTTGTCAACTATTTGGAGGCCACAAACCCGGATAGATTGAGAACTAACCTAGAGCTCCTTGATGAGCTCCGTGACCAAGCAGGGATCCGGATAGCTGCCTACAATCAAAAGACGGCAGCCTTCTTCGGCAAAAAAGTGAAGCCAAGACAATACTCTGAAGGTGACTTGGTTCTCAGAGCGACAAAGGTATCTGACCACACCAACCAAGGGAAATTATCCGCCAATTGGGAAGGTCCTTACAAAGTGAAGAGGGTCATACGTCCGGGCACCTATAAGCTCGAACGTATGGATGGCACTGAGATCCCCAACACATGGCACGGACTTAGGCTCCACAAGTTCTATCACTAGGCCTCTTAGCGCTTATTCTTTTTGCACTATCTTTTGTATCCATTTTTCCAATTTATAAGGCATCGTTGCTTGATAAGTTTGTAATAAGCTATGTACGTTTCTAAGTTTTGTTGCTAAGTTATCAAATGGTCCGCCCATCATGGGTCCGGCCGCTATTGGAGCACATCATTGTCTATGTTCCATCTTGGGGTCCAACCAGTTAACAGTCAACAAACGCAAGCTCCCTGAGCTTGGACCTCCAGGTCTCACACGGACAGCATAGGGATCACGGTCCCTTAAATCCTACAAACATTAACAGTGGACATTCGCCACCCTAAGAAAGGTGCGCGAATAATAACATCCGGACTTATATAAGTCTAAGATCTGCAAGAATCATATCAACGCGCGGACATATTCATATCCGCGGATATAAATTTTTTTAAAAGAAATTACTACTCTAAAACTTTAAGTGAGTTGGTCCAATTTATTAAGCCTTAGGAAACTTATTCGAAATTACCACTCTAATACTTTAAGTGAGTTAGTCCGGATCATTACGCCTTTGGCAACCTATTAAGGTCGCGCGGATACACTTAGACTAATATCCATCCTTCTCTTTTAGCTTAAAACATCAATTTCGTTGAAGGAACAAAAGGCAAAATGAAAGAGAAATATAAACCCACGGATGCAAAACGAACACTTGAATAAACAGTTAAATAAAAGTACAATCAGAAGTACGTCCGGACTCCCGGATAAATAAAAGTAGCAAATTAGTTACAAGTCGGAAGATGTGCAAAACAAATTACATGGCCTCAGGCCCAAGGTAACAAAATGCCAAAAGCTTAAGGCGGATTGGATCCGCCCTATTGATCTTGCTGGCCCGCATTGGTGGAACCCTGGTCATCCGCCCCCTTCTTTGGAGAAGCAGTTTCTTCATCCAACTCCGATTCGCTGATGCTCAAGCCTTCCTTAGATTCAGATTCTGGTTCCGGCGGATAAAGGACCTCCATAGGATTTCATAAGCAGTAAGGTCCGGATCTGCAGCAGCAACAGGCGTAGAAGCATCTGCCCCCTCAGCATCCTGGTCCTTGGCCAGTTCGGCCTCCATGAACTTCACCAGTGAATGGGCCTCGACGGATAGAATGTTACCTTCACCCACAAACTGCAGGCAGGCCTCGAACCCCATGCCAAAAGAAGGACCGGCTTCCCTATTAACTACGGCCTTGAAAGTATTGGTTCGAAGGAAGGTCCCGACAGTCTCCTGGTAGGTCTTGGCGGAAGTGAGCTCAGCTATTTGCTCCTTCAACTCCTGGTTCTCTTTATCCTTGGCGGACACCATTTCCTTAAACTCATCCCTCTTCTGGTGAAGGGCGTCCACCACAGAGTTCTGAGCGTCTAGAAGCAGCGACTTCACGGATAGCTCCTCAAGGGCCCTCTTCTCGGCCCTCTGAGCGTTTTCAATAGAGGACTTCATGAAGCCGACATGTTCTTCCGCTAGCCTTTGCGCCTCCTTGGTCTTGTCAATGGCGCGCTCTTGAGACTCAAGCCTCAGCCTCTGGTCACGGAGCCGTTCTAACCCGCCGCAAACCGTAGACATCATCTGCACGGAGAAAAAAAAATAAAGGGTCATTCAAGGCACAGAAGTAAGACATGAATAAATTGGCGCGGAAAATAAGAAAAAGTTAGATTCTTACCCTCCCTGATTGGACCTTGAGAGTGCTCTCAATCTCCTTGTCATCCATGATGGCATAAGTCGCCATATCTTGAGGGACGACAAAGGATTTTATGCAATCGAGCGGAGTCTTGGTCTCGTCCTTCTCCGCTGCGATCCACCCTCCGTATGCCCGGACGTCCAGCGAGTAGTAGCTATCTTCGCCCGGACTGGGACCAGTGAGAAGGTTCATTCGCGGACTGATCCCAACCTTGAGGACTCTGGGAGCAATCTCATCATCCCGCAACTGATAAGACTCCCAGTCGCGCGGAACCACTTGGCTTCTGGAAGCATCGGCAATAGAACCGGACGGATGCGAGCCCTCAGGTTACGGATTGTGCGTCGCCCCAGTGATCAGAACTTCAGGCTCCATTTCCGCCCCTTCTTTATCAGCAAACGGATCCGGCACTAAAACGTCTGGATCCTCATCGATCAATTTCCGCCCCTCTTTCTCCTTAGGGGCTTTCTTCGACCTCTTCTTTGGCTGGCTGGCACCAGCCTTGCCAGCGGCGGAAGATGTAGTGTCCGCTAAGGCTCTCTTCTTCCCTTTCCCTGTGACCCCCCCAGTCTTGGGTCCGTCTATACAACGGCTGGAGAAGGCCTTGATCATTGACTTTTGGTCAAGCATATCGTTCCAAGTATGCTTCTCGAGAGATACTGCAAATGGAAAAGTAGAGTGTCAGATGGGCGAAAAATATTAATACACATTAGCGGATGTACAAAGGCACGGACAACTACAACATATAAAGTAAGTAATACATACAATTATACTCATATAAAAAGGCTTTGTAGGAGAATATATCTTCCGGCCATTGTTCCCTGGAAGGGTTTGCAAATTCTCGGACCAATTTCAGCTCGCTGTCGTCCAAATTCGTTGGCTGCGATTCGAACTTCAACTTTTCAGCCCACCTTTGCAGATACACCAAGTCCCCCCACGGATAAAAATATATTCGTAATGCCATATGCGGAAGGAGCTTGGCATTTTCATCCACCGCTCCCCAAACTTGGCGCATGAACACCAAAAGATATTAAAGATGCCTTCGTTCGAAGTCTTGGCGACTGAATGGAGTGTCCAAAACAACCTGATAGTAGGCTCCACTCCCTTTTCTGCGCATCGCGCAATGAAGCCTGAGATGGACCTAATGCTGTTTGGAGCCACTTGACAGAAAGAGCACTTTAAAAAATCCTTTAAAATGCTATAGGTAAACCTATGCATTGGAAGTCTGAAGCCTTGGCGGAAAAACTCAACAGGTATAGGCACCCATCCACCTGTCGGACGGTGGTATGGCCTTTCATCTTCCGTCGGGTAACGTCATTCATAACCCGTTGGAATATCAAAAGTTGCGCGGACGACATCCTCTACGTCCTTGGCAAATCTACTAGGCTCGGATGCATAGGCCAAGTGACCGAAAGCATTTCCGAGCTTCGTGTTGTCATATTCCTTAGCAAATTTACCCCTAGCCTCCAACTCGTCCTTGTATGACTTGAAGTACAAGGGGAAGATCTCATTAAAATTACGAGGCGCCGGCTCAATAATATTCGCGCCCCACACACCCCATCCGTCCTCATCCCCATGGCGTGGATGATCTCCAGTCCCCTTCGCTGGCTTGGCCACGATATCCCTCCATTGAAGGGCAGGAGCAGGTTGAGGCAGAACTTCCACCACCACTGGAATATGCTCCGGAAGGATTTCCGGATTGTCAACCAAGGGTCACGGACTTCCTCCGGCGGCAGTAGAATCCACATGCAACATGTCGCCTCTTGACGTGTTTCTCACTCTCGGATCAGTAGTCCTAAGCGGTTGTCCCTCGCTGTCTCGCGGACGTTTACCTCTCGGAAGAGAAATGGTCCAAGCCAGAATGCAAACACCTGAAGAGGGTAAACATAGCAAAGTCAGTTGTCTAGTATCCGCGAACAAAAAGCCATTATATCCAAGACAAGTCAAAGTAAAGGAGTATTATGGCATGCTCGGACGGACAACTGACTCTACAATGGAGACGCACAGATACGATTCGCACACCTCTAGAAAAAACCTTTACCCGTCCGCCCGTAACCAAGGATGTGTCACATGCGGATACTACATTACACACCTAAGATCCACTAAGGTCGCTAACGCACGGATGAATGGGAGCTTTTAGCTCCAACGCGGGGATGATAAAGCCTAAAAGATAAGGTCGTTGGCGGATCTATACCCACGGACGGGTCGAGCACCTAGGTAAGCACTCCAAAAACCTAAGTCTTAAGTAATATTCAAGCCGCGTGGATAAGAATACTCATCGCGCGGACTTGAAGGTACGACGGGCGGATAAGAACACCGCCGCCATTGCCGCCGTCAGTCATCCAGATTCCGGCGCCGGAAACCCCATTTTCTACGGCGCCGGCAACGAAAATTACCCAAAAACAGTCAAAACGTAAGTTTTTTACTTCAAATTGTTCACAATTATGCAGACTTTCAATTTACATAGGCAATTTAGCCAAAAACATACTAAATTATGGTAAAACAAAGTAAACCAAAACCCACTTTTTAAAAAGCAAAAAACACAAATAATTACTGATTTAGAGGCCTACCTTAAAAAGGATTGTAGATTCAAGAACTACGCGACGAGGCAATCAAGAATCTCCGATCAAAATGCAAGAACAAACAACTTCAAAAATCTCCAAAAATCTCATTTGCTCCTGTTGGTTTTCGAAAAGTGATGAAGAATGAGAGTAAGGGGAGTTTTGTAACCCCTCAACCGCTCTCACCCAATCACAACGCGTCACGTGGCTATTCGGGGTGACCTCTCGGTGATGAGCGCACGTGCGACCCGACATATGAGCGCACGCGCGCGTGACCTTGGTCTATGCGCTCATCATTCGCTACCAACCCCCACACGCGCGACCTTTCGCATAACCCCTCTTCCGTTCGTCGTCCACCAAGACACCACGCATCTGTTAGCTCATAGCCTCCTTTGTCAAGGGTCTACAACCTAATCCTAATGCATGGATCACATCCGCGCACTAGCTTTGGGGGGCACCCACAAAACCCACCCAAGTGTTCTAGCCCATCACCTAATCCTAGTGCACGGATCACATCCACGCACTAGCTTTTGGGGGCACCTACAAAAC